>JAQZBX010017584.1:0-35420 GCA_029593785.1 Cabassous unicinctus | reverse complement strand
GAACAAATATAACGAAGGATGTAAGGATTTTACAAAGAATACTACATAACAGTGATTAAAGAAATCAAAGAATACCTAAATAAATCGAAGCACATTCCATGTTCATTGAAAGACTGAATATTGTGAAGATGTCAATATTACCGAAAGCAATTTATAGATTCAATGAAATCCTATTAAAAAATTCCAACATCATTCTGTGCAGAAATGGAAAATTTACATGGATGTATAATTGGCCAAAAATAAATAAAGCAGTCTTGAAAAAGAAGAATGAAAGATTCAGACATCTCAGTCTTAAAATTTATTACCAAGCTACAGTATTGAAAAAGCGTGGTACTGGCAAAAGGAAAGAAAGATAGTCCAATGGAATTTAATTAAGAGCTTAACAATGAATCTTCACTTTTATGGCCAACTCATTTTTGACAGGGTGGCAAAGACCACTCTATTGAAAAAAAAATAGTCTCTTTAACAAATGGTCCTGAGAAAACTGGAACTTCATTACCCCAAAAATGAAGGAGGTACTCTAACACACCATTTACAAAAATCACTCAAAACTTCAATGTGGGTGGGGGCGGGGATGTGTTGGAAAGAGTGCACGTTGGGCATCCTTCTAGGGAATATAAATGTGGTCATCTTGTCATAGAGTGTTATCTGAGTGGGTGATGACACACACAATAATCAAGAAAATATTAAACTGACAAACTGGGGAGTCCTGCTACCTCCCCAAATAGAGGGGCAAGAATCTCTAGCATACATAGGCAGTGCCTAATAAAAGAAATCAGATCAGTATGTCGCATCATCAATATTAATGCATGTAACTATGAATCTTTTTCTTGATAAATTGAATCTTAGTGGTTACCATAAGTTTCAAGGGGAGGGGTAGGGAAGAAAAAGTGGTCATAGAGCATTTTTAGGGTATGGAATTGTTCTGCATGATTTTGAATTGAAGAAAGCAGGTCATTATATGTTTTGTCAAAGCCTATAAAATTGTACAGTGCAAAGTGTAAAACATAATGTAAACCACTGATCATGGTTAGTAGAAATGCTTCAATATTTGTTTATTAATAGTAACAAATGTGGCATACTCATGTAAGATGTTAATAATAGGGGAAAACATGAGAGTGGGAAGGGGTAGGGTATATGGGAATCTTATATGTGTGTATGTGTGTGTGTGTGTGTGTGTGTGTATTAAGAGGTACCAGAGAATGATTCCAGGACCTTGTAAATGGGAATCAGTCATTCAACTGTTAAGCTACACCTACTCCCCTGCCATATATTTTTTATGAGATTATTCTAAAGCCTCTTTGAAAATAAAGGGAAAAAATAAGATACTGGAAAATATACAGAAGAAATTGTAAATGTACAAAATCTTACAGTGATGAAAGGCACAATGTAAAATACAATTCTGGCATTTTTTAAAAATACAGGTTTTATTTTTTTTAAGAAAAGGTATTTCAGTTACATAAATGTTACATAAAAATATAAGGAATTCCCATATTCCCCACTTACTTTACCTCCCACATGTTCCCACATTAATAACATTTTCATTAGTGTGGTACATTCATTAAAATTGATGAAAATATTTTAGAGTATTGCCACTAAGCATGGATTAGAGCTAACATTGTAGTTTACACTCTCTCATGCACAATTTTATAAGTTATGGTAAGATATGTAATGGCCCCTATCTGGCATTGTAATGTCATTCAGGAAAATTCCCAATTTCCCAAAGTACCCCCATATTTCACCCCTATTTCCCCCTCCCTGCCCTCAGAACCTGAAGTGGACATTGCCTACACATGAATGACATAGTTTCTTCCATTGCTAGAATCACAACAAGTCCACAGCAGAACATCCGTGAGTCTACTTTATTCCATAGTTCATTCCCCAATCATGAGGATTCTGGGATGGTGTTGCCCACTCCGCCTCTAATTGAGAGGAGGCTTTGATCCCATGGGGCAGATGGATGGGACTCTCTTACTTGCAGTTGTAGACACTCTTGGTTCCTTGGGATGGTCATTGTCCATCATCATCACCTTGTTAGTTGTCCTTGGTGACTCCAATGAATTGGACTGTAGTTATTGCAACTCTGTTGACTTTCAAGCCCAGCTGGCACATGGACAATCCAGAGATTAAAGTCTCTAAGACATACACCTAAAAACCCCAGCTTTGTATTTGGAGAGGTTTTGGATTACAGAAGAGTTACAATTATGGTGGGAAGAATCCCTGTTGCAGGGTGTCATTGGTGGGAGATGTGTGGGGAACAATGTACCTAGGGCATGCCTCTGTGGAATATAAATGTGTTCATGTGGTTATGCAGTGCTATCTCAGTGGGGGGGCCCCACACTATAACTAACAAAATATTAAATTTCTTTCCTGAGAAGTCACTCTTCATTCTCTAGTAGAGCAGCAAGAATTTTTACAGTACATAGGCAGTGCTTAGCAAAGAGGACAGACCAATATGTCAAACCCTTGATATTAATGTTTGTACTTATGAAACTTATTCTTGTAAATGTGGAACTTAGTCTCGTATTATGTATTGACTGAGAGTTACCTCCTAAACATGTCGTTGTTCCACAAATGTGGCCTCTCTCTAAGCCAAACTCAGTATATAAGCTCACTGCCTTCCAACCAGCATGGGACATGACCCCTAGGGAAGGACCTCTCTAGCCCAGAGAGTTCATTACCAAGTGCCATTTAGTGAAACATTTGGAAAAGGGCCTTGACCAAAAGGGGGAACTACTAAATACTAATTAGTATAGCTAAGAGATTTCTAAGTAAATTGAGAGGTCATTCCAGAGGTTACACTTATGCTCACTTCAAAAGGATCTCAATGACAGACACAGTAAACTGTGCCTTAAGCAGAGGTGCTCGTGAGTGCTTTAGAGACATCTGGACACTGTAGACAGGGTAGACATTATCAGGAGTTTGGCACCCTGTCAGTGGGGTTTACCTTGGAATATATGTTAACATATCTCTCCAATGTAATAGAGTTAAATTCATTTATAATTTTTGTACATACAGTTTTTCTACCCCTTGTATTTGAATTTAAAATGAGCACTATACCTGTGGCAGTTTGATATAGTTATGAATTCCAAAAATAGATATTGATTATGCTTGTAAACTGGTCTGTTCCTCTGAGTGTGATTAAGTTTTGATTAGGACTTTGATTGGGCCACATCAGTAAGACGTTCTGTCCCCAACCCTTGGTGGGTAGGGACACAGAGATAAAATTACATGGCAGAGCAGAGGAGTTAGTTTGAGTTTTGAGTTAGAGTTCTGATGTTGAGTTCAGATGTGGAGTTTTAAAGCTAGAGCCCTGGGACATAAGCATACAGAAGAGCTTGGTCATGAGGAAGGAAAGAAGGCCCCTGGAAAGAGAGAAGCCATTTACCTGGTAGTCTACAGCTGGCCTTGTGGAGATGGCAAAGGACCTGAGCCTCGAGACAAGCAAGGGCTTGGAAGAGAGGAACCCAGGAAGCCTGAAGCCTCACAGATGTTGGAAGCCATCTTGCTCTAACACATGGCAATAAATTTGGTGAGGGAAGCAACTTATGCTTTATGGCCTGGTAACTGTAAGCTTCTACCGTAAATAACTACCCTTTATAAAGACCAACAGATTTCTGGTATTTTGCATCAGCACCTCTTTGGCTGACTAATACAGAATTGGGTACCATAAGTGGGGTAGTGTTTTTGCAATTACCAAAATGCTGGAATGGTTTTATAAATAGGTAAGGGGTATTTTCTGGAGGAATTTTGAAATGCTTGATGGAAAAGGCCTAGATAACTTTGAAGAGACTCTTCTTAGTAATGTGGATGCTGAAGACACTTTTTATGATATCTTAGAAGTAAATGGTGAAACTCTTTTTGGAAACTGGAGGAACGTCAATCCATGTTTTAATGTTGCAGAGAAATTAGCAAGATTAACTCCTGGTGTTTTATGGAAGGCAGAATTTGAAAATGGCAAGCTTGGGCATTTAGGTGAAGGATTTTCCAAGGTAAACTCAGAGAATGTGGTTTGGCTTCTCCTTGCTGCTTATAGCAAATGCTAGGTGAGTGGGATAAGTTCAGGACTGAATTATTGGGCACAAAGAAAAGAAATACTTATTCTGGAAATTCCAAGCCTCCGGAAATCAAGCTCCCAGACAAAAGTGCCCCATTTGAGGATTTTACTGAACTTGTAAATTGTAAATCAAGATTGAAGATGTAATTATCTCAGAAAGTCATGTGGAAAGTCTTACTATCTGATGACTTTGACCTCTGCTTCTTGCATGCTAAACCAACAAGTTTTTTGAGAGCACTGTATGAACAAAGCCAGTGTCACCTTGGACTAAAAGGGACATGGAAAGGAGAGACTGAAGGAGAAACAGCTTTAAGAAGAAAACCATGGAAGCTGAGATCTGGAATTGACATTGCCTTGGGCCAAGAGATGAGCCCCACCCATGTGTATAGAAAGTGTGAATTTAGCCTGGAAGTTAAAGAGGATGGAGGTTCCCACCAGATGTTCTGGGACAGTTTTGTCACCCCAGAGAATGGAAAGTGTGGATCACGTTCCTCAAGGATTAGGGCAGTTAAGGTCAGCAACCCATAGTTCTGAGAGGGGTTCTCCTGTCCCCCATGGGTTAGGGAAGCCATGTTGTCAACTGTTGCTCTGAGAGAGTTGAGCCTGTATGCCAATGGTTAAGCCTGTTAGGTAAGCTGGTCAACTCATTGCTCTGAAAGAGTTGAGCATGTATGCCAAAATTTAGGGGAAATGTTGTCTTCACCTCACTGTACTAGGGGGACTAAGACTAACCCAAAGATCGGGTAAGGTGTGGCAATCAAACCAACACTCTTGGAGGGTGAGATCCATAGCTTGGTCAAACAGCCAGATGTTTGAGGAGGGTGGAACCGAGTAAATGGCCATTGGGCAAGCCTGCAGAAAGAGTGGGTCCCCATGTAGCCCCAGGAAGAAGACACCATCATCTTAAGAGTGACTCTCAGACTTTGAATTCAAATGGAGGATGCCCTGCAGGTTTACTAAACTGTAGAGAACCCAGGACTCATGTTTCCCTCTCAATTTCTCCTTATTATAAAGAAAATGTTTATGCTTTGTCTTTCCATTTGTATATTGGAAGCAGTTAAATGATTTTGTAGGTTTCAGAGGTCTACAGCAGATGGTACTTTGCCCAAACACAAACTGTATTTCTTTAATCTGATTATGATATGATTTTGTACTTGCATTGTTACTAAAATAATGTTTTTTGGATATTGTAATGTATTTTTGGAATTCAGAGGGTGGAGTGGGCTGTTTGAAATAGTTATGAATTTCAAAAATAGATATGGATTATGCTTGTAAACTGGTCTGTTTCTATGGGTGTGTTTAAGTTATGATTGTGGCTCTGATTGGGACACCTTATCAGGGGACTGATAAAACTACATGACAGAGCAGAGGAGTTAGTTTGACTTTTGAGTTGGACTTCTGAAGCTGAGTTTGGAGGTGGAGTTTTAAAGCTGGAGCCACAAGAAGTAAGCACACAGAGGAGCTTGGTCGTGAGGAAGGATAAAAGGCCCCAGGAAAGAGATAAGCTATTTGCCTGATAGACTACAGCTGGCCTTGTGGAGATAGCAGAGGAGCTGAGCCCAGAGACAAGCAAGCCCCCGGAATAGAGGAACCCAGGAAGTGTGAACCCTCGCAGGTGTCAGCAGTCATCTTTCTCTAACACATGGCAATAAACTTTGGTTAGGAAATAACTTGTGCATTGTGGCCTGGTAACGGTACACTTCTACCCTAATTAAATACCCTTTATAAAGATTTCTGGTATTTTGTGTCAGCACCCCTTTGGGTCACTAATACAATACCCAATAAATATATGTCTTAGAGACTTAAATCATCTGGATGTTCATATGCTAGGTGAGCACTGAATCTTAGCAGAGTTGCAGCCAACGTTTTCTTTCCAGTTCATTGGATTCACCCAGGACAACTATCAAAAGGGTGATGAAGGACAGTGTCCATTCCAAAAACCAGAGTTCTCTACAACTGCAAGTAAGATAGTTCCATCCACTTGCCCCATGAGATCTAAGCCCTCTCTCAGTCAGAAGCAGAGTAGACATCACCATCCCTAAATCCTCAAGGTTGAATAATGAACAAACATAGGGGGAATTCATGTATGAGAAAAGTACACTTATTATCTTATTATATTGTTAAATTTAAGAATTTAATACTAATATAACAACAGTGGTCACCAGAGGCTCTGAGGAGGGATAGAGAAGAATAGATGTAACATTACACATATTTGGGACTTTGGAATTGTGCTGCATGATATTGCCATGATGGATACAGGTTGTTATACATTTTGTCAAAACTTATAAAATTATGCAGAGTGCAAAGTGTAAACCATAATGTAAACTGTAGACTATGGTTAGTAGCAATGCTTCAATATGTGTTCACATACCACACTATTAGAAAATGTTAACAGGGGAAAATGTGAGAGGAGTAAGGTGTGGGTATATGGGAATTCCCTATATTTTTATGCAACTTTTAAGTAATCACAAACTTCTTTAAAAATAAAGAACAAAAATAGATAAAAGACCTAAATTTAAGAGCTAGAATAGCAAATTCTTGGAATAAAATATAAGGAAGCATCTTCAGAACCTTGTGATGGCAATGATTTCTTCTTGTATACACCCAAAGCATGAGCTACAAAAGAAAATAAAACACAATAGATGAATGGGACATTATCAAAGTTGTATACTTTTGTGCCTTCATTATGAAATTTAAATAACAGTCTAAACAATGGGAGAAAATATTTGGAAACTACATATCCAATAATATTTAATATCTAGACTATATAAAGAAATTCTTCATCTTAACAACAAAAAGACAAACAAACTAATTAAAAATGGTCTAAAGACTTGAGAAGACATCCCTAAAAGAAATATATACAAATGACTAGAAGGCACATGAAAAAATGCTTAACCATATTAGCCTTCATGGAAATGCAAACTAAAAACCAAAATAAGGATCCATTTCAAACCCATTAGAAAGGCAGCTATTAAACTGGGAAATAAGTATTGGACAGGTTGTGGAGAAATAAGAACTCCCATTTATTGTTGTGGGAAATGTAAAATGGTGCAGTCACTGTGGAAGAATGTTCGGCGGTTCCTAAGAAAACTAAATATATACAACCGCACTACTATGTATAAACCCTAAAGAACTGAAATCAGGGACTCAAACATATTCACCGATGTTGATAGCAGCATTGCTCACAATTACTAGAAGATGAAAGCTTCCCACGTGTTCATCAAACAACGAATGGATTAACAACAGCAATAAAAGGAATGAAGTCCTGATAAATGTGACAACATAGATGAACTTTGAAGATATCATGTTGTGTGAAATAAGCCAGACACAAAAGGACAAATATTGTATGACCTCACTGCATCAAAACAATTTGAATAAGCAAACTTATAGAGTTAGAATCTAGAATATAGGTTACTAGAGGGTAGGGAATGGGAAGCTAAGGCTTAAAATACAAGTGTTATTACTTTGAATGATGGAAATGTTTTGATAATTGATGATGGTAATGGTAGCATAACATTATGAACAAAATTAACAGTACTGGAATATATATCTGAATATGATTAAGAGGGGAAATGTTAGAGTGTATATATGGAAAGAATACAAATTTTTTAAAAATCCATGGAACTTCATTACACAGTGAACCCTAAAATCAAGGTTACGTGAACAGAAAGCAAAATATATTTAAGTAGGTTTTTATGTGTAGTATTGAAATTGGCCTTTCTCATATCTACTCTTTGTTAATGTACTTGAGCTTGAAGGAGACATAGGGACCACTGGTTTAATTCATAAACTGCAAATGCATAAAATACATGCAGAGTGTTTTTCCCAGCTGTCATCTAAGAGCTTTCAGCATTCATTTCTGCTATGGTGTCAAGACAGACATTTCTGGGTAATAGCGCATGTGATAAGACCAGTGGATTCCATTTGAATTAGCCCATTTCCTATTTTCTTTTTGATAAAAATCTGTCTGCTGCCCAGAGGCTATATATATACATATAAGATCCCTTGTGTAAGGCATCATGTAAATCTATGAATGGAAGAATGATGGAATGAGATATTATCTGGAAAGGCAAAAACAGGCAAATCTAATTATTCATGATAGTTATTTTCTTTAGAGCCACAAAACACTGAATTAACAAGTAATATAACATTGTTCCTAGGAGAATTACAGGCTCAATTGTTTGCAAGTCTTTGGTCACAACAAAACCCTCAATCAATACATACTCTGTTTTAGCATGTATTTCTGTTTTAAAAAATTATTAAATATATATTTTACTGATTCTTTAACATTGAACTCATGCCAAATAGTACTATAAGTCGTGACTAAATTAATAAATCCATTTTCTCCATAAGGCACAATTTGGCCTTCTTGTGCTTAACAAACACTAAACACAGCTTCAGCAATGTAATTGAAGTTCATTTTAAACAGATAAATCACCAACACAATGCACGAAAATGTGAAAACTTGGAATTAAATATACTGCGAAAAGGAAATTTGTTAACAGTATAAAACCTGAATGAAGAGAGCAAAACATAGCCTCTTTATTCTCAGTTGGAAATTGCTCATTGAGAGAGTCAATTTTTTTGCCGCTTAAACATGTGTGCAAATAATTGCAAAATCACTGCAAGCATGATTTGGAGGTTACATGTAAATTTTAATGAGACAAGGAGTTCACAAATTGGAAACTCTCAGTAATAGGGATTGGCTCTTCATGCCTGAATTGTGTATTCATCTGTTGGAGAATAAATTGTCCCCTTGTAGGAAAGGAAGTTCCAATATAATCAGCTTGGTCCCACTTGCCTGGTTCATTCCTTCAGTGAGCTATCCATGTCTTTGGCATGAGTGGGTTACCTTTGGCTTGTCCTGCTGGACAGCTGGGCATTAACAAGCAGAAATTGAGACCCAGTTCCTGTTGCTGATTCTGTGCATATCTCTATCCAAGCTACCATGGATACGTTGCAAAACAGTCCATGAAGTGAGCACCAGAGTGAGTGATACTTATATAATCCAGGAAGAGTCAATGTCTCCACCAGATTATTGGAGTCCTTCTCTGAAATTATGCCACTCTGAAGCAAGCCATTAGAGCAATTTGCAATCTGTTGCCTATTCCAAAATTTGCCATTCTCCTCTCATTGTTCACAAATCTCTGTTCAGCAGTCTATCCATTCCTACTTCTATGAATGGTGTAGAGTCATAACTCAGCATTTCCCTTTTTTCTTTAGACAAAATTTCTTTTCACTGCAGTATTTCCCTTCACCACTGTCTTTTATGGCTACCCTGAGTAAAACCTGGCTTTTCTCACTGGTAGCAGCACAGAAAATTCCTTATCTATAATATGCACCAAAATTTTCTTCTTAATAATGAGAAACTTCCATGTCTATGATCAGAAAGAGACACCCAATTTCTGGTCAGATCCTCCCATTTTTATATTAGTTTGAAGAATATGATCCTGATCCTCAATAACTATTTTTATTCCTCTAAAGAATGTATATTTTTGTGCTGGTGAAGATGATCCAGCAGAAAGGGAGATGGTGAGAGGTGTTGAGCCCCTTACATATGTTGAGGAGTAGGTTATGCAGGAGGAGAGTCATGTCATGTGCTGTCACAGTAAGCAAGACTATGGATGTGGGCTGACCTATTTGGTGCTAAGAGAATGAGAATTCTGTTTGATTGCATTTTGTCAATCTAATGATAATGTTTTTCCTGCTGAGTGTAAGAAGAGTGGAAAGGTGTTTGCATTTTGGGAAGAGGGGAGGAGTCATGGAATACTAGTTTGGAGAAAGAAAGTCTACAGATTCTAGGGATAGATAATGATATTGCTGAGGGTCCAACTTGCTGTTTGCTTATAATACAGTCATATATTTAGAAGGATATCTGTCATTAAGTTTTGGATTATTTCCAGCAATGATTTATTATTCCGTATATAGTGTTTGGCATGCTAGCAGACTGAGAATGGTATTTATTTAGGTTGGATTTCTTCCAGGCAAAGAACACCACACTGTGTGTGTGTGGGGGGACTTTTTTGAAGATATCAAGAAAAGAGTTAACAACAGCAATAAAATTTAAAAAAAAACAACTCTGCATCTGTATGTGCTCATAACATACTCCTTCTCAAAATTACAGACAATGGGTTTTATTTGTTGATTTTATAATTCATTATATTTGCATTATGTATACACATATATGTATAGATATGCACATATATGTGTGTGTTTTTATTTATATATTTTTATAGGGAGTGAGAGAGAAGGCACAAATATTTATTGAATAAAATATTGTTAAATTATTTTCAATTATCTTTTCCTAGCATACGGGATCTCACTTAAAATAAAAACAAAACTTCAAAATTAAAAGTCTAAATTACTTTAAATGTTCCTGTTTTATTTTCTTGGCTGCTAAGACAACTACAATAAAATGAAGTGGCTTAACAACAGGAGTTTTTCACAGGCTAGAGGCTAGAGGCTAGAAGGCTTGCATCCTCCTGGGATTCGTATCTTCTCTCCTGCTGGCAATCTCTGAGGTTCTGTGGCTTTTGTTTCACATGGCAATGCACATGGCAATATCTTCTTTCTTTTTCTGGGTTCTGTGGACTTCCAGCTTCTGGTTATTTCCTGTGGATTCTCTGTCAGAATTTATTTCTGTTTATAAAGGACTCCACCTATCAAAAGTAAAACTCAACCAGATTCAGTTAGGCCATATGTCAATTGAAATGACATATTAAAGAGAACTTATTTACAATGGGTCTATACCCACTAGAATGCGGGCCAAGACCACAAACAGGTCCAAACTGGGTATACAATTGAATCTACCACAGTACACTTCCTTTGACTTGCATATCTGTTGTTTTGAATGGAATAATAATGGGTACTAAAATTTTTTGAGCCCCTTCCCTGCATGTACTATGTAAACATTTGACATATAGCAATTTAATTCTCAGAGAATCCCTTACAAAAGCCCAGTTTTATAGATTTAGAAACTAGCTAGAATCTTAAGTGATTTGCCCATGTCAACCTCCTAATCAGTGCTGGATCTGGCATCTATACTCTCCTGAGTGTTATGCTCATTTTATTTCACTGCCTGTAAGATTCAGCTTTCAGCTTCAGTACAGCCATCGGCTAAATTAATATGTGCATAAATCAGTTTGTTAATTCCTCCACAAACGGAAGTATAAAGTGCCTTTTTCAAAACATCATTTGGTCGCTCTCCCTAATAATTCCTTATGGAAACTTATACTGTAAATAGAAAACTGACCCTGATATGAGTTCTGCTATTATTGCTGTCTATTCATGAGTGGTTCCATCATCTATTTATTCTTAGCTCTCTCAATTACGAAATGATGAGTTTTTAACAAATATTAACTAACATTTTTTATATCTTTCAAAATATATTTAGGAATAATTAGTCCCATCCTCTTTGGCCTAATTCTGAGACGCAGACAAATATACCATAATTCTCCAGGTTAATTGATTTGCTGTATTTAAATACAGATCTGAGTCAATCTACAAATAAGAAAATTCTAGTGAAATTACAAGGGTTTTGCCCCCCATGGACTTGGACAATAGGGAGCAATTATGGAAGAAAATGGAATATGTAAGTCCTGACAATCTAAGTTTCTGCCCTTAAAAGTTAGTGACTAATCCTTCTCTCTTCTAACAGTAGAAACTGAAGCAGTTTTGTTAGATTAAGCATGATATGGCTTATTCTGCTTTCTTTGGAAGAAATTAATAGGATATGAAGTTGGGATTATTCAATACAGATATAAACAGAAAATACTTCATGAGAGAAAGTGAAGATGTTTTCTGTTTCCAACACATTCTACACAACAGGTCCCTTGATGTGTTCATAAGTTTCATGTTAAAAAGACTGATGAGCAATAGGAGCGATGAGGACTGCATGCTGTGAAGTGCTCGGTGGATTTCCTTCTCCTAAATTTTAGCTTATAATGAAGAGGTTCTCATTTTAGACAGAAGTTTTTGGTTTGACGCAGAGCATGTTGATTAGTAACCATGATCTCATAGGATAGTTGTGTGGCTATGTGAGGACCCTTTGGTGCTTAAATTTTAAATAATTCAATGGACAATTCACAGATATGGTGTCATAAAGCTACTTATTCACCCAAAATATAAACTCAAGCACTTCGGACAAGGTGAGTCATGGTAATGTTATTGAATTGAGTTAATTTGTGTTAGCTTTAATCTTAGGTGACTAATTTGGAGATGGAGTGTTTCTCTCATCAGAAAATTTTTTTTATTATATCGAGAATAGGCAGCACCATATCAAATTTCAAAAGTCAAGAGTGACCAATTTCTCTGGGCCTGAGGCCGTTTATCAGCTAAACTAATGCAATAGACAAGGGAAATCAATTAATACTGAAGGCCTACTATATTTAGAATACATAGAGCTTGCTTAATTCCATCTTCACAGCTCTCCTGGGAAGTTTTTGAGTTTGAGTTAGGTGAGGCAACAGAGAAAAACCAGTTTGCTTATTTAGTTTTGATTGCGAGACTTTTTAAAAAGTGCACATTAACTCTACCATTTGCAAAATAAATGCAGGACCCTGCAATTGGGTAATTTACATATATCTTGTCTTCTAAATTGATTGTTTTACTTTAATGATAAATTTCAGCCTTATACCTCTTATGTAGGTCAAGAGGGACTCATTGTAATTCCACCTCTGGCCACAGGGACACATTCTCCAAGTTATAATGTAATAAGGGGCCATGCTTCATGTAATCCCAGTACATTATAAATGATGACCTAAACAATAAAGAATGCTGATGGGAGTCAATGAAAATTAACCCAATGCTCTAAAGTAACTCTCAAGTCCCATACCTTAAATGCTTCAAATTCCAGATTTACAGGATCCTCATAGTAATGATGTTTTCCACAGTTTGATGACATGACATTTTTCAATTTAGAAAGCATATTAACTTTTTTAAATTTCTTTGAACAATCAATATGACATTCTGAACAACACAGAATGAAAGTAGAAATGTCTGTCCCCCTTCAATACCATGGGTCTATGATTTATGTAAACTTAGAGATGCCTCTGTTATTCGGTGTTTGGCCTGTTTATTTTTTTTCCCTCTGGAATATAAGCCTGCAGTATGCAAAATGAATGTAAGTGATTTTTCGAGTTATGTAACAACTGTATTGTGATATGAAATAAATACTACTGTAATTTATTGTTTATATTCATCAGTGAAGGAAAACCTAGATTTCAGTTAGAGGTCAGAGAAAATAAAGATAATTTCACTGTTTTCAATTCAAGATAATAGGCATCCTGAAATCTTTCCACAAACCCCTTGTTGGTCCGTGGAGCCCTGGTTAAGAACCCCTGCTTTAGATCCTTCCACATTCAAAGGCTTCTCATCTCATGGAACAGAAACTAAGTCTGTATCATAGCCTGGCATTTCCTACACAAAATATTCTATCATTCCAATTTTGCCCTTGAATCCTATAAGATTCAGAAACATTATGTTCCAGTACTTCATAGAAATACATATGTTCTCACTATAGGGCTTTTCACTTGCTATTCTCTCTGGATAGAATATTTTTTACCCAGACCTTCTGAAACACTAATTCTTCATAGAAGATTTTTTAATACTATTCTCTATGTGAAAGCAAAGTCTCTTTATCCCTTTATCCTAATTATTCTTCTTCACTATATCAATTGCCATTTTATATTTGATTCCTTGTTTGAGTTTATTGGATTGTTGTATTTATTAACAACTAAATTTTAACTCCTTGATTGTAGAGGCTGTTATGTTTCAATCACCAATGAATCTCAGTACTTAATAAAAATAGTATATAATACACACTTAGTGAAAATTTTGCATCCTTGAATGTATCATGGTGATGATCTTATTTCGTATGTCCTAGTTTATAAATTTGAAACTTTTATACATAAAATCATGTATAGGGAATCATGATCCCCTATAGTGCCATCATATAAAAATGTACTTGCTATGCTCTCTGATTATGCACTTTTCATTGTTATAATTTGGCAATGAGACAGCTATAAAAATGAGTTCCCAATTTTCTACCATAGCTCTATTTCACACTTGTTTTCATGCTTATCCAAAGTTATATGAAGTAGCAGTTTATTTTAATTTAGTGAATGTAAATAATTTCAGAAAACACTAATCATAGATCTTTACTGTTTAAAATCAGTTATCTATAATTATTATGTAAATTAATATCCTAGGTGTCTCCTTCAGACAGACACAAGAAGAGCAGGAAATATCACACAGAGATTGGGTAATGGAAAAAAAATGATACAACATATGGCATAAATATAAGAAACACCACAGTCACAGTTTATGAATTCTTGGGAGCCTTAGTAGAGAAAAGAATGAACTGCCAGAATTCAAGTAACATAAATAAAAAAGGTTTGAGGAAAGCTAAGTTACAAATAAAAATTCTCAAGAAAAGTCTTGGGCTTAAAAGCTAGAAAAATTTTCCAGAAAATAAACTTTCTTCATTTTTATCTCTTCTTCATATATTTATCCTAATGATTAATATTTAATTTTAATTGTTTTCTAAACAATGAAATCTGAAGATATAATATACAAACAACAGTAAGGTATAAATGAAATTGGAATCGAGAGACCCCTGTCATATACCTGCCTTTCTACTTCAACAGCCCTGCAACTGCTTGACACAGCTGACACTTATTGTTTTTATACTAAATTATAGTAGGAGAAAATGAATGTCCTTTATTTTATTTATTTATTTTTATTGTGGGTAAAAATAAAATTTTTCACAATACATACCAATATTTGTAAAATGATATATAAATACATATGCATATATGTGCATTTGTTTACATAAATGTTATTTGTTATATATATATATATATATATATATTTAAAGGTGCTTAGATTACCTAAATATTACTCAGAAATTACAGGGATTCCCTTGTTCCTCACCGCCCACACCTCCAACAACATCTCACACCACCATTCCTCATCCGTGTGGTACAACAGCCGCAATGGATATACACATCCTGGGCCTTGCCACGGAGCATAGACCGCAGTTCACATCACAGACCACACTCTCTCCCACCCAGTTCTGCATGGTATATTCTGATGGAAAATGGCCTACATCTGTCGCCGCTTCATCACTCAGGACAACCCCCAAAGTCCCAAAAAAGCCCCAGTATTTCAACTGCCCATCCTCTCCCTGCCCCAAAAATGTCCAGTGGCCACCGGCTCCACCTCAATGTTACAATTTCTTCCATTGCTTGAATCACAATATGTCTACAACAGAACACCACCAAGTCCACTCTAGTCCACAGCTCCTTCCCCAATCCTGAGGGGACTTGGAAGGTGATGTCCACTCCACCTCCAAGTGAGAGAGGACTTATATCCCATGGATATAGTGGATGGGATTATCTTGCCTTCAGCTGCAGGCCCTCTCCATTCCCTGGGATGGCCATTGCCCATCATCGTCTCCTCACCAGGTTAATCCCAATATGCTTTAACTTAGTCGGAAATAGGGACTGAACCTTGATAAATTGTACAAACGTAATGCTTGCAAAATTTAATGTGATATGAATTATGTATTTTACACAGAATAAGTCATTTATCAAACACCTAGGAAACTTTTCCAAGAACATTGGAAAAAATAGAAATTTGAAGACGCCCCACACTTTCAAAGTTTCATTTTATCACTATTTATATTTGAGAACGTTATTCTTCCTATCTCTGGATACTACTTTTAATATTAGATAAATAAATACATGAATGCATAAATATACATTATGGGAGATATTTTAATAAATAAGATAATGTGAAGAATACTTCAAATAATTTGTTATCTCAAATACTGCAATATATTGGTTATTGTATCTCCATTCCTGCTATATATCCATTATCAGATAATTAATAGGGAAAATCTGTGCATTTGATTTTTTAAATATTTTTAAATGTATTTTTATTATAGAAGTTGTGGACTTACAAAAAAATCATGCACAGGTGTAGAATTCCCATACAACAACCGTTAATCAACAAACCAGAACATTATGACATATTTATTACATACAATGAGATAATATCATTAGAATATTACCACTAACTATGACCTATAGGACACATTTAGCAAATTTTTTTGATATTCCCCTATTATTACCACAGTACATCTTTGGCATTTGATTTGGATTCAGAAAATAGAAACCTCATGGAAGAGAGAATATTTAAATGTTGTTTTGTAAATAAGATAGATCTCTAAGGGTAAATGCAAGGACAGTGCTTTTGAATGATGGATGCATTTTTAGGAAAAATTAAAATATAAAGAACACAAGAAATAATTTATAATAATTTGGATATAGATCAGAAATTTAAGATTTGGAAGTGGGTTAAGTGTTAGAGGACTTAGAATTTAAGAATACAGGAAATTTCTGAGTGACATATGTCAGTTAACATTGTGAATATTTGTGTTAAATTATACACATTAGGGGAATACAGGTGATTGCTGCATTTTCCACTTCTTGTGACTTTTTGATAAATTTTGAGTGATAAATCTGAGCAGGCAATGTTCTAGGGAGGGGAATGTTACAGTCATCTTATTTATCTTTGCAGCCTATAATTTGGAATTTTATGATTAAAAAAACCACAAGTATATTTATTGATTTCTAAGTTAACCAGAGAAAAATGGGAAGGGGGACATTGAATTCAAATATTTCAACTGATTCAACAGAAGCTGAAGTGCTGCAGGAAGCACACTTGGTTGCAAAAAAGCTTTAAATTGTTAGAGCTTTTTATAATGTTCTTGCTTCATTTTGTTTCATGTTTAACTTTTTTTTTTTTTTTTGGTTTGTTTGTTTTCACTTCGTGGAACGTTAAAGCAGTAAGTTTTAATGGAGAAATGGAATCAAACTTCA
Organism: Cabassous unicinctus; assembly: GCA_029593785.1. Lineage (NCBI taxonomy): Eukaryota > Metazoa > Chordata > Mammalia > Cingulata > Chlamyphoridae > Cabassous > Cabassous unicinctus. Next base: position 18,479 of record JAQZBX010017584.1, on the reverse strand, counting down.
AATGACTTCATTTTGTTGGGTTTGTTTCCCTAAACACACACAACCTGGGTTACTTCTCTTGACCCTGATCATTCTCATAATCTTTCTTGCCTCAGTGGGCAACTCTGCCATGGTTCACATCACACGTTTGGATCCCCGTCTCCACACACCTATGTACTTCCTGTTGAGCCAGCTCTCGCTTATGGACCTGACGTACATCTCCAGTACCATCCGCAAGATGGCATTCAACTTCCTTTCTAGCCAGAAAAGCATCTCCTTCCTCGGATGTGACGTGCAAATCTTCTTTTTCTTGACAATTGCAGGTTCCGAAGGTTTACTACTGGCCTCTATGGCCTACAACCGTTATGGGGCCATTTGTCACCTCTTTCACTATCACATCTGTATGAGTAAAACGATGTGTGTCCAGGTGATCATAGGATCTTGAATCTTGGGGTCCATCAACTCCGTGGAACACACAGCCTATGCCCTCCACATCCCTTACTGCCAATCCAGGGCCATTGAGCACTTCTTTTGTGATGTGCCAGCCATGTTGCCTCTTGCATGTATGGACACTTGGGTCTATGAGCACATGGTTTTGTGAGCACAAGCCTCTTTCTCCTCCTTCCTTTCCTTGGCATCACTGCTTCCTATGGCTGGGTCCTTTTCGCTGTCTTCCATATGCACTCAAAAGAGGGAAGAAAAACAGCTTTCACCACCTGTTAAATTCATTTAACTGTAGTGACATTTTCCTATGTGCCCTTTGCCTACACCTATCATAGGCCCAGGATGCTTCGCTCACCTTTGGGAGATAAGATTTTGGCAGTCTTCTACACCATCCTCACCCCCATGCTCAATCCCATTATCTACAGCCTGAGGAATGAGGAAGTGATGGGTGCCATGAAAAGAGTGTTGGGGTACTCTCTTCAATGAAAGAATAGTCAATGTCATCCCTACTAACTTGTTATCCTCCTTTTCATGTTCATTAGAACATCCTAGAGCAGTGTTGTTGGAAAGGTAGATAATTTGAGCTCCATATTTAATTAAACATTTTTTAGTACTGACATTAATACAGTGAAATGAAAAGGGATATTTATTTAAAGAATATATTTATTTAATCCCAAATATTAATATTAAAATCATTATCAATATCAACATTGGTATTAATTTCATATTAATTATTGAAATATTTTGCAGAATATAAATTACATATGTGATTGTACATATTTTTTAAAATTTATTTTACTTTATTATTATTTTTTTATTTATCCACCCCAGATGGTTCTCTGGTCTTTCTATTTGTCTTCTCCAGCAGGAATGGGGAACCAAACCAAGGACCTCCCACATGAGAGGCAAATGCCCAATGGCCTGAGCCACATCAGCAACCCGTGGGCCGTGGTGTCAGCTGGCTTGTGGCATCTGCTTCTTTAGGCATCTGTTCATTACTGGGGGATTGGAATCTAGCTCTCCTTGTGACAGGTGTGGGTATCTAGCTTATTTGGTGAGATGCATGTGTCTAGGTCTCGTTGTGGTGGAGTGCAGCTTCTAGCTCTCTTGTGGTAGGTGCGGTCATTTGGCTCTCATTGCAGCATCTAACGCTCATTCTAGCAGGGTGCAGCATCTAGCTCTCATTGTGGGAAGTGCGGGAGGGAGCTTGCTTGTATTATTTAGAAGGCACCAGGACCCTAACCTGGGATCTCCCATATGGTAGGAGGATGCCCAACTGTTCGAGCCACATCTGGTTCCCTGATTGTACATATTTTACTGTTTATATAATATTTATATTATTTTATTTAAATATTATTTCTACATATAACTGATATAAATTAATATCTTAGTTAACTTTTTTCATTCTGAGTCTTCAAAATCTTTGTGTATTTATATTTAAAATAAATTTCACTTTTGCTGATACACATTTTGAGTGGCAAATTCACATGTGACTGGTTTCTGCCATATTGGACAACACAGCCTTACAGCATCAACTGAAATGTGGAAAAAAGTAAATACGCAGGTATATAAAATATAACATGATGTATAAAATATGGATAGTGGAATGTGAAATGCCAAATGAAATAATCAGGTTTATGTGATGTATTCAATATTCACTTATCTGTTCTTCTCCTTTATAGCATGCATATGTTGGTTATAATAGACATTGGGACTCCATCCCATCTAATATTCATTTACAAAAACTTTTTCAAGGGTCAGTTTTTGATTTAGGATTTTTCTGATTTTAACAAAAATGTTGAGGTTAAGTGACCTGCATTGGGATATTAGAATAATAGGTGATTTATTTTACATTGAAATTTACAAAATTATATATATAAATGACCTCAAAGAAGGGATTTGTATCTGATGAAACTATTTGCTTAGAGTCAAGGAGACAAATGATTGGGTGTCTCCACATGACACATAAAATCAAAATAGGAACTTTCTCAGCTGTCACATGTAAACTCTAAGTAGGAACTTACATAGGATGAAATAGTATATAAATAAATCATAATGTTGTATTTATAAAAAGTTTAATTATTGCTATTGTACTGATACACTTATGTTACTTCAAGTCACACTATGAAGGGAACTGTGTAAAGATTCAAAGGATTTTAAGGAAAAATAGGGACTTAGAAGAGTCCACCCTAGTCTCCATTCACTGCTCAAGTTCTCACTCCTATTATTTTTACCTAGACTCATTTAATATCTCTAAGTATTTTACATGACTCTAGATCATTTCAAACTTAAAATATATCATGCACATTGCCATCAAAATTATTTTCTTAAAATACAGATGTGGTCTTTTCTTTCCCAACCAATGATTCCTTATTGGATTTACAAAACTTTCCAAACCTCAATTCATATTTAAATATTCTAAAAATTACATTATGTCTAACTTTGTTTCTACCACTTAATCCCCATATCCAGTGTTGTGATTACACTAGATCTCTAGTTCATCAATGAAGCGCTCCAGATAATTTCTCTACACACAGTCAAAAGATTCATTGCCTAGACTCTCCTGTTGTCTCTTCAAATGGACTGAGAGACAAATTTCTCAGTCTATGATGCATCTCATTACTTTGCTTTTCTTTGTGAATTAAATATATATGAAAATTAAAAATACAATCTTAAACGCAAAATTCCTTTTTAATGTGACACAATGTTCATAATTTATGAAAGATATATTGATAAATTTGTCTATTTATAAATACCTCTATATGGCTTTAATCATTTTCAAGAAATCTAAATGTAAATAAAAATTTCAATAATGTGGAATTACATTAAACAGACACAGGGATCATTGATATATAAAAGTTTCCTAAGAACAATAGAGGAAAAAAATAAACCCTACATTTCAATAGAAAAAAAAAGGGCAACATTTCTTAGAAAAGAAAATGTAAATGACTGTAAGATGTATGGGATGTTCAATATCACATGCATATTAAAACTACTTTGAAAAATCAATATTTATCAATAAGTTTGGGAAGAATAAAAATACTTTAAAAATGTTTTCTGTTGAGAGAGGATGGAAAAAATACATTCTCACACATTATTGGGATGTAAATGTGTATAACATCTATGGTGAAAATTTTACTATTGCCAATTTTTAAAAAATCCCCTTTGACCTACTAATATAACTTCTGGGGATATCTTTTACAGATATGCAGAAGATGTAATATACAATAATTGAATACATATTGCAAATTGTATTGTTGTCCATAGCAAACATTTAGTGATAAGCACTTAATATCAATAGAAAATTTAAAAAGTAAAGCATAATGCATATTTCTAATGGAATAGTTTATGTTAGTGAAATAAGTTCGATCAGCTTTATATGCTTCACAGGGAACAACTTTAAAATAAATAATTAAATAGAAAGGTAATGTGAAAACTTATAATTCTATTAATTGAGAATTTGTTAATTCATAATGACCTTTCATCTGAAGGCCAATAAAAAAATCAAGAAGAAAAATATAATGTAATCTACTTAAAAGTATTACAGAATCATATACTGTGTAATTACTGAGTCAATATACTGGAGAAGACAGAAATAGAAAAATGATAAGCCATGATTTGGGGCTAATCAGGAAGAGGGAACTGAGAGGCAAGCTGAGAATTCCTGTGGAAATTCTTACAGGAAGTCTCAGAAGGAAAGAGAAGAAAAAATATGGCAAAAACAATATTTGAAGAGATAATTGTTGAGAATCTTTCATAATTGATAAAAAACATTTATTAACACATTAACAAATTTCAGTGCATCACAAAACAGATTTAAAACCTTTACCCCAAAAATATATTGAGAAGGATCCAAGATGGAGGATTAGAGAGCAGTAGGGCACAGTCATCCTCCAGAAATGGCAACAAGACTAGTAGGCTTACTGGACACAGGGGAAGTGGTGTGGGTGCAGGGGAAGTACTACAGGCACCTAGGGAAGGAGGTCATGCCAGGTGCAAGAAAAGTGGCAGGGGAAACAGCATGGGTGGTTAGTGAGAGAGGCCTTGCTGTACACAGGGAAAGTGGCAGGGGAAGCAGCCTAGGTGGCCCATGAAGGAAATGTTCCTGACTTCCAGGGAAGAAGCAGGGACACAGGGAAAGTTACATGGATGGCTTCAGAGGGAGGTCTGCCAGGTGCAGGGGAGACAGCAGGGAAGTTGTGCAGGCATTTCATGAGAGAGGCCCTAACAGGTACAGGGAAGTGGTGCAGATGGCTCCTAAGGCAGACTTTAGGGGAAACGGCGTGAGTGGCTTGTGAGGGAATCCTTGTCAGGTGTACATGGGCACAGGTGAATGCAGAGGGATGAAAAAAAGTGGTGCTTAGACTGAGGAGTCCAGGGCACAATGGTACCTCATCAAGGAAGGAGCAAAACAGGGAGACTGAGAGAAGGTACCACAGAGGAATTGGCTTTTTGGAGATGATCTGCACCCTGTTAGTGTATCCCTGGTTCAGGTAAACAAAAACAATTCTAAATATTTAGAATAAGCTGAAATAAAGGACAAAGAAGAGCCTAAAGACAAAGACAAACTATAATAAACCCCTAGGCAAGAGAGAGAACATGGCCATCAGAGTAATCTCTTCAAGATAATTAGATGTCTAAACATGAGTAAAACATTACAAGAAATACTAAGAAACAGAAATATGTGACCCAGTCAAAGGAATAAATTAAAAAGTTGGAGGAGATGAAGGATTTGGAAGAATAAATCAAAGATTTCCAAACAAATATCCTAAATCAATTCAGGGAGGTAGTGGCAGTTTGAGACTATTTATAAATTCCAAAAAGAAAAAGATTATGTTTGTAAACTAATCAATTCCTCTGGATGTGATACCCTTTGATTGTATTAAATTCAAATGTTTTAAGTCTATTTGATAACTTCAATTTAGGGCTTTTGAAATGACTGCATCAGTAGGGCATGATTAGGTTGAGTCCCCACCCCCTTGGTAAGCTGATATAAATGGGCATTCACTCAAGAATGCACAAGAAGAGAAACAGAGCCCTATCTTGTTTTATCCTTGGGCCCTGTGGAGTGATGAGCCATTTACCTGATAGTTTGCAGTGCAAGAGTACAGAGCAGGCAAGAAGGCCAAGAAAAAACAAGCCCTATGCCAGAGACTGATACAGGAAGCCCTGGACACCAGTCAGAGATCACTCACCATCTTGCTTCAACACATGGCAACTGACTTTGGTGAGACTCTGCCTGTTATGGTACCTCGAGTTGAAGTTTCCATGGCCTTGGGGTTGTAAACCTTTACTCCAAGTAAATACCTTTTATAAAAGCCAACAGAATTCTGACACTTTGCCTCAGCACGAGTTTGGCAGACTAATACAAAGATGAAGAAGACATTGAGTGAGCATACAAAAGAAATTGAAAATATACAAAGAAAAAAAAGCAGAACTCATGGTAATGAATGGCATAATAGCAGAGATTAACAATAGGGTAGAATCACACAGAGCAGATTTGAGCAGGCATAAGGAAAATTAGCAAATTAGAAAATAGGACATCTAAAATCATACAGATAGAAAAACAGATAGAGGAAATAACTTGAAAAAATGAGTAAGGTCTCTGAGATTTGAAGGACAGCATGAAACACACAAACATATAATATTACTGTCTCAACGGAGAAGAGACAGGAGGGAGAAGGAATGTTTGAGGAAATAATGGCCAATTATTTCCCAAGTATTATGAGGGACATGTATGCACATGCCCAGAAAGCACAACACATTCCAAACTGAATAAATCCTAACAAAACTACTCTGAGAAACAAATTAGTCAGATAGTAAAATGCCAAAGATAGTGAAAGCTGAAATCAGCAAAAGTGATCTATCACAAACAAGGGATGCTTGATAAGATTAAATGTTGCTTTCTAATCTTAAACCATGGAAGTGAGAAGACATTGGCATCCCTCAGTGCCAGGGAGGTTCACACCTGGACATCATGTCACAAGCTGGGGAGAAGGTAGTACAATTATCTGCTGAGTTTGGCTTAGATACAGGCCACACTTGAGCAACAAGGAGGTGCTCAGGTAGTAAATCTTAGGCAATATGTAAAAATAGCCCAAGTTTCAATTTCACAAGAGAAGGTTCATGAGTTTAACCATCAATACCAAGGGCCTGGCATTATAGTCAGTCCTCCTTCACTAGGCATTGCCCGTAAATTCAGGGTGTACTTGCTGCTATATTAGAGAATGTAGCAGGACTTCCCAGGATCAGATATCAATATTCTTTTGGTCATTGTGGGGGTTTCCAATCACTGATAAAGTATCTAATGAGCATTTGAATATATTCATATGCCATAGAGGCTTGCCCAAGGTGCACCCCACCCACACATCCCCATCATTGGTGCCCCACAGCAGTGATCCTCCCCTGCCACAGATGTGACATTTCTAGGATCAAAAACTTCCCCCAAAACAAAGGAAAAAAATAAACAATAAAATAATAAAAAAATAACCATGAATAAAACACAAATTAAAATGAAAAGTAAAATAAAATAAGTGTTTTATTGTGCCTTTCATCACCATAAGATCTATTATTTTATATGTACAGTGCAAATTTCTTCCATATGTTCCCCCAGTGTATTAACTCTATCGCTTAATCTTCAAAGAAGCTCTGGGTTACAATAAAGTCACATAAAAAATATAAAGTATTCCCATATACCCAACCCTCTTCTCCTCTCCCACACTTCCATATTAATAATATTTTACATGTATATGGTATATTTGTTAGAATTTATGTACAAATATTGAAGCATTGCTCCTAATCATGGCTAATGGTTTACATTATTGTTTACATTTTGCACCATATGATTTGATAGGTTTTGACAAAATTTAAAATGGCCTGTATCCTCCATTGTAAGATCATCCAGAACAATAACAATGCCCTAAGAATGCTGTATGTTCTATCTATAATATTCTTCCCTCCCCCTCCCCTGGGAACCTATGGTAACCACTAACTTTCAATTTTTGAAGAATAAAGTTCATAGTCACATGCAATAATATTGAGTGCTTGTCATATTTGTCTGGTTTCTCTTATTAGTTACTGCTTGTGTTCTTGAGAGATTCTTGCTCCTCTAATTCAGAGCATAGCAGGACACCCCAGAACAGGAGTTTAATATTTTCTTGTTTATTGAGTGGGTCTCCAACCACTGAGATAACACATTATGACAAGAATACTTTCAAATTCCATAGGAACATGCCCCGTGGCACCCTATCCTGCATATTCCCCTACCCCTGACAAACTGCAACAGTAACCCTCCCCTGCAATATTTGCCAAAGAACATACTAACCAATATAATTTAAACCACAGACTTACAAATCCCCACACTTCACCTTCTCCTTCTTTGAGCCCTCCCCAGTGTTCCATGGATAGTCCAACCCAACTCCCCACACCCCAATCATTCTCACATTCCAGCACTGTTGAACCCAATCTCATCACTGCACCACTCTCACACCCATCCATTCCCAATTTACTCCTTCCCCCTTATATAGATTTTGTCCATATTGATCATCGACTCACCACCCTTTACTCCCTTTCTATCCCTGATAACCTATTTTCCAGACTCTAACTGTGTGAGTCTGCTCTAACTGTTTAACTCCTATCAGTGAAGCCATGTAATATCTTTCCAGCTGTGATTGGCTTACTTCACTCAACATAAGCTCTTCAAGATGCATCCATGTTGTCCCCTGTGTTAATACTACTATCATTCTTGCAGCAGACTAATATTCCATTGTATGAATATACCACAATTTGCTTATCCATTCATCTGTTGATGGACACTTATGCTGCTTCCACCTTTTGGCAATAGTGAATAATGCCACTATGAACATTGGTGTGCATATATTTGTTCATGTCCCTGCTTCCAATAATTCTGTGTATATACCCTACCCAGAAGTGGGATTGGTGAGTCAAATGGAAGTTCTATAGTTAGTTTCCTGAGGAACTGTTCACAATGGCTGCACAATTCTATACTCCCACCAGCAGTGGATAGTGTTTCCTTTCCTCCAGATCTTCACCAACACTTCCTCTCCTCTGTTTTTCTTTCTTTTTAATAGCCAATATTCTAATAGGTGGAAGATGATATCTCATTGTAGTATTGATTTGCATTTCCCTAATAGCTGGTGATGTTGAGCATCTTTTCATGTGCTTTATAGACATTTGTATTTCTTCTTTGAAGAAGTGTCTATTCAAATCTCTTGCCCATTTTTAAAATGGGTTGTTTGTCTTTTTTATTTTTGAGATGTAGGAGGATTTCTTCATATATCCTGGATATTAGTGCTTTATCAGATAAGTGGTTACCAAATATTTTCTCCCATTGAGTAGTGTGGCAGTTTGAGTTTAGTTATGAATCCCAACAAAGTGAAACATTATGTTTATAAACTGGTTTGTTCCCCTGGGTGTGATACACTTTGGTTTTATAAAATTCAGAGATTTCAAGTTTATTTGATAAAAATCCATTTAGGGCTTTTGATTGAAACAAGTCAGTAAGGCATGACTCAGGTTGAGTCCCCACCCCCTTGGTGAGCCTATGTAAATGGACACTCATTCAATAAGGCACATGGGAAGAGAGAGAGCTCCACAGACACCAGAAGAGAGAACTTTGTCAGTTTTGATCCTGGAGCCACGGGAGGAGAGATGAACCATTTACCTGATAGTTTGAAGTTGAAGATAAAGCAGCTGAGCAGCTGAGAAGATATGAGAGACAAGCCCTATGACAGCTTACAGCTGAGGATGGGAAGAACTTGGGCCCATGAAGGCTCAAGAGGAAGAGGATGCCCCAGAAGGAGAGACCCATCAGAGATTAGCAATCATCTTGCTTCAACATATGGCAACTGACTTTGGTGAGAGACCCACCTTGAGCTAGATCTTTTAAGGTCTTGTAACTGCAAGATTTTACCTAAGATAAATACTCTTTATAAATCCAACCAATTTCTGTTAGTATGGATCAGCATTCATTTGGCAGACTAATACAATTAGGGTGCCTTTTCACTTTCTTGACAAACTCTTTTGACATGCAAATATTTTAATTTTGAGGAAGTCTAATTTATCTACTTTATCTCTCATTGCTTGTGCTGTGGATAAAAAGTTTATGAAACCATATCCTAGTATAAGAGCTCATGGATGCTTCCCTACATTATCTTCTAGCAGCTTTATGGTCTTGGTTCATAAGTTTAGGTCTTTGAGCTTAAGCTAAATTTTGTATAACACATGAGATGGTGATCCTTTCATTCTTTTGGATATGGATTTCCAGTTTTCCAAACACCATTTGTTGAAGTGGTCATTCTTTCCCAGTTGAGTGGGTTTGGTGGCCTTGTTGAAAATCAGTTGACCATTTAGGCAAGGATATGTATCAAAACTCTCAATTTGGTTTCATTGTTCAGTGTGTCTATCCTTGTGCCAGTACCACACAGTTGTGACCACTGTAGTTTTCTAATAGGTTTACAGTCAGGTACTTTAATACCCCGATTTCATTTTTCTTTTTCAAAATATTTTTTGCTATTGGGGGCCAATTTCCTTCCAAATAATTTTCACAATTAGCTTTTCCAACTCAGTAAAATATGCTCTTGTAATTTTTTTGAGATTGCATTAAATCTGTAAATCAATTTGTGTACCACAGACATCTTAGTTATATTTAATCTTCCAAACCAAGAACATGGAATATTTTTCCATTCATTTACATCTTAAATTTCCATTAACAATGTTGTGTAGTTTTCTGTGTACAAGTCCTTTAAATATTTAGTTAAATTTATTTCTAGGGATTCTATTCTTTTAGTTGCTAATGTAAACGAATTTTTTTTTCTATATTTCCTCCTCAGATTACTCATTATAGCTGTACAGAAATGTTACTGGCTTTTCCGTGTTTATCTTATATCCTGCCACTTTACTATACTTATTTATCAGCTCTAAAAGCTTTGTTGTAGATTTCTTAGGACATTCTATGTACAGAATCTTACCATTTGAAAAAATGAAATTTTTATTTTTTTCTTTCCAATTTAGATGTCTTTTGTGTTTTTTTCTTGACTAAGTGCTTGAGGAAGTACTTCTAACACAAAGTTATATAAGAGAAGTGAGAGTTGGTATCCATATTTTTTTCCAGATCTTAGATAAGAAAGTTTTAGCATTTCACCTTTGAATGTGATATTAGCTATGTTTTTCATATATACCCTTTATCATGTTGAGAAAGTTTACTTCTATTCCTATCTTTTGAAGTGTTATCAAGAAAGGATGGTGAATTTGGTCAAACGCTTTTTCTGCATCAATAGAGATTCTTATGTGATTATTGTATTTCAATCTGTTAATGTGGTGTATTACATTGATTTTCTTAGGTTGAACCATCCTTGCATAACTGGGATGAATCCCAATTGGTCACAGTGTATAATTCTTTTGCTGTGCTGTTGAATATGTTTAGCAAGTATTTTGTTGAGGATTTTATCATCCAGGTTCTTTAGAGACATTGGTCTATAGTTTTCTTTTCTTGTGGTATCTTTGTGTGACTTTGGTATTAGGGTGATGCTGGCATTATGAAATGATTTAAGCAATGTCCCTTTCACTTATATTTTTTGGAAGAGTTTAACTAGGATTGCTGTTATTTCTTTCCAGAATGTTTGGTAGGATTCACCTCTGAAGTCATCTGGTCTGGGCTCTTCTTAGTTGGGAGGTTTTTGAGGACTAATTCAATCAAACTACTTGTGATTTCTCTATTGCTTTAATCAATTTCTTCTTTCATAAATGTAGGCTGCTTCTGTGTTTCCATAAATTTGTCCATTTCATCTATGTTATCCATCTTGTTAACATACAATTTTTCAAAGTATTCTCTATTGATTCTCTTTGTTTTTGTGGGATCATTGGTGATACCCTCTTCCATTTTTTCTTTTTTGTGTTTGTATCTTCTCTCTTTTTCTTTGTTAATTTAGCTAAATCTATGTAAATTTTATTAATCTTCTCAAAGAAAGAGCTTTTAGTTTTGTTAATTTTTCTAGTTTTTTTGTTTTTGTTCTCAATATCATTTATGTCTATCCTTGCCTTTGTTATTTCTTTCTTTCTGTTTGCTTTGGGATTAGTTTGTTGTTCTTTTAATAATTCCTCAAGTGTACAGTTAGGTCTTTGGTTTTCACTCTTTCTTGTTATATAATATAGTCATTTATGGTTATAATTTTCACTCTCAGAACTGCTTTTGCTACATCCTATAGGTTTTGATATGTTGTGTTTTAATTTTCATCCATACCAAGGTAGTTAATATCATTTACAATATCTTCCTTGACTCATGGATTATCTAAAAGTATGTTGTTTAACTTCCATACTTTTGTGTCTATTCCAGTTTACTGATTTCCAGCTTCATTCTTTTGTGGTCAGAGAGATTAACTGGTATAATTTCAATCTTCCTGAATTCACTGACAGTTGTTCTGTGACCTAGCATATTGACCATTCCTGGGAAATAATCGGTGTGTGCTCCAGAAGAATGCATATTCTGCTGTATTTGGGTGTAATGTACTGTATATATGAATTAGGTCTAGATCCTCTAAATTATTATTCAATGTAGCTGTTTCTTAATAACCCTCCATCTAGTTGTTCTATCTAAAGGAGATTATGGTATATTAAAGTCACCCACTATAATTGTAGAGGCCTTTATTTACCAACTTAGTTTTTCCAATGTTTGCCTAATGTATTTCAGGGCACTGTGTTTAGGTGAATACATTTTTATAATTGTTCTTCTTGATAGATTAGACCTTTTATTAATATATAGCATCCTTCTTTGACTCTTCCAATAGTTTTGCACGCAAAGTCTATTTTGTCCAATATTAGTATAGTTACCCCCACCCTTTTTGGGTTATTGTTTGCAATAAAATCATTTTTCAACCATTGGCTTGCAACTTCTCTGTATCCCTCGCTCTAAGGTAAGTTTCTTGTAGACAACATATATAATAGTTGGATCATATTTCCTTATCCTTTCTGTTCAATCTGTGTCTCTTCATTGGAGAATTTAATCTATTATCATTCAATGTTATTACTGTCAAGGCATTATTTATATTAGCCATATTTACCTCAGGTTTATATATGTCAGATTTTTCAAACAAATCCATTTTATTGATATATATCAATAATGCAAATAATTTATCCAATGTGTACAATCAACGGTTTTGGCTATAATCACGTATTTGTGTTTTCATCACTTCAATCATCATTAAAGCATTTTCAGTATTTCAAAGTAATAATAATAAACAAAAGTAAAAGACAAACAAGGAAATTCCTCACCCCTGAATCTCTGTTTTCCCGGCTGTATATAGCTGCTATTTCTGGCTATTCTTGCAAAATTATTTATTTGTTTATTAAGCAGTTTTATTGAGATATATTAACAAAGCATATGATATATCCAAAGTGTATAATCAATAACTTTTTTTTAGCATTTTAAAAGTACTTTATTGTAAAATTGTAAAATAAATAGAAAAATAGATTGAAAGAAATTACAAACTTTAAAAGAGAGTGCATGGCCATGTTATATTTAATATAATCAACTATAAAAAAATAGATAGCATAGCAACAAACATTTATAAATGTAAATAATAATTAAAATATAAACAAAATTATCTAAAGCAATTCTAATTTTTATATTACAACCCTAACTATTGGACATAATAATCTCTAAATATGAAAAAAATCAATGGTTTACCTTTTTGACTTGGATTTAAGCCATAATTCTTTCTAGATAATCATATTCCTATTTTGGAATCTTCACATCTTGTTGGAATGAATTACAGCAGATAACATTTTGCTAACTCATAATTTTATGAGGCAGAAAAACTCAAAATCTTGTTCAAGAGTAATTATGCTAAAAGATTATAGAACCAGATAGATTATTTTAATTAAAAAGTATGAATAAGAAAGTGTTAAAGAAAAATGAAGTACCCCAAAATAAATCTTTTTCTCCAGCCCTGCTCAAATAAAAGCAAGTATTTATTTTGTATGAAAAAAATTACAGAATATTGATGATGGGAACAATTTGCCAGTTGCATTGAGTACTTATTGTTCATATACTGTAATGTTGATATTTTACATTTACCTGGTTTACTCCAGCTCTTTTTTGTTACTATTTCCATGGAATACATTTTTTCTAACCTTAAATTTTAACCTGGTTATTTCCTTATGTCTTAGGTGGGTCTCTTGTAGACAACATATATTTGGCTCATATTTTTTAATCTATTCTATAAGTTTATGTCTTTTGATTGGGGTGTTCAATCCATTAACATTCAGCGTTATTACTACAAAGACATTATTTGCTTCATCCGTTTTGTTCTACAGCTCTTTGTTTTTGTAGCATTCTATTGTATGTCTTCTTATCCTTTAGTTTTCCCCTCTTAATAATCTTCATTTCTAAACTCTTTTCCAAATTTATTGCCCTTGTTTTTCCCTTTCAGGCTGCAGCATCCCATATAGTAACTATTGCAAATCTGGTCTTTTGGCAACATAGTCTATCAGTTTTTGTTTTTCTCTGAAGACTTTGAACTCATCTTCATTTTTGAAGGACAGCTTTCTTAGATACAGCATTCTTGGCTGGCAGTTGTTGTTCTTTACTTTTTATTTTTTTTTATTTTTTTTTAGGTCCTTACCTTTGTAACCCCTGCCTTCTGGCCTCCATGTTTTCACATAAGAAATCAATTCTTAATTTTATTGAAATTCCCTTATATGTGATGGATCTCTTTTCTCTTGCTACGTTCAGTTCTTCTCTGGATTATTTGACAAATTTATAATTATATGTCTTTAGGTAGACCTCTTCGGGTTTATACTGTTTGGGGTGCACTGCACTTCCTGGGCATGTATGTCTGTGTCCCTCAAAAAGTTGGGAAATATTCAGCCATTATTTCTTCCAACCTTTTTCTGCCTTCTTTCCCTTCTACCTGTGTGTTACCTATAATGCATATGTTTGTGCATTTCATGTTGTTATTCAATTACCTGTGTCCCTGCTGGGTTTTTTTCATTTAGCTATCTTTTCGACTATCTGTCTGCTTTCAGTTGTACTATATTCGATGTCACTAATTTTTTCCTCTGCAAATTCAAATGTGCTGTTATGTGCTTGCTATATATTTTTGATTGCTTGCATTGTGCATTCATCACTGTCAGATCCATTATCCTTTTAGGTATAGTTGTGATTCCTTAAGTATATTCCCTCAGTGTCTTCTTAATATCCTTTATATCTTTCTTCACTTCACTAAGTTAATTCATGTTATTTTTTTTAATGTCATCGATTAGTTTTTCCACATTGTGCATCTCCTTCTATTTTTTAATTTATTCATTAGACTGGGCCATTTCTTCTTGTTTCTTTGTATGACTTGTAATTTTTTACTGATGTGTAGACATCTGTTTATCTTGATTGGCTTAATCAGATGGTTAGCTTCTCTTTCTACACTAGGATTTTATTTTGTTTATTTTTGTGTGGTAAGGATCCTTTTTGACACTTGCTTCATCTTATTCTATGGCCTTGTAGTTGTGTCTATGTTGCCTTGAAAAAATATTAAAACCATAGTAAAGAAAAAAAAAAGAAAGAAAACAAAACAAAACAAAAACATAGAAAAGAAAAGAGGGATGAAAAGGACAAAAATGACAGTAATAATTTTAAAATGATAGAAAAAGAACGATAAAAGGCCCAGGAAAATAAATGAGTAATAAGACTAAAAAAATCATTAAAAAACACAAAGGAATTAGAAGAAAAAAGTTTGAATGAAAAAAAGAAACAAGAAAAAATAGAAAAAAGGGAATAAAATAAAACATTGGAAAGATAAGAAGAGAAGAAAAAGAAAAAGAAAAGTAATAAAATGAAAATGAATCAAGAAAAGGTGGAATAAAAAAAACAATGGAAAAGGGAAAAATGAAAGTAAAGAAATAAAAAAAAACTAAGGAGAACAAATAAGAGAAAGGGAAAAAGGAAGCAATGAAAGAAAAAACAACAGCAACAACAACAAAAAAACAAAACAAAAACCCAAGAAAAACAGGCTTCCCTCTTAGGCCCTTAGTAATCATCTTAGGCTGCTGGTGCTCATCAAGCAATCACCCTGCAGCCTGCCCTCCACAAGTAAAGTAATCAGTTTTAGTGAATAAACTAAAGAATAACAAATAAAATAATACTAATCTAAAAAAACAACAGACACACAAAAAACTAAAACAAAAATAATCTCAGTCTATGTGTTCCTTGTTGTAAGGTGCTGAATGAGTGTCTGACAACCCAATGGGTCGCTTTCTGGATCCCTTCTTTAGGGGGTACCAGGAATCAAACCAGGGACCTTGTATATGTGAGACAGGTGTTCCTACACTGAACTAAACCCACTCTACAGGTTACAAAGTCTTCTGAAAGCTTGCGTGTCTCTCCCTGACCCCTTTCTTTCAGGAAAGTTGAGCTTCTAACATTTTTCCTAGTATCTCTCTTGGTGTGCTTCTCTCCAGGACTGGTTAGATGCCTGTCTTATCCCCTTCACTGACCGAATTCCTTTCTCATCCAGGGCAGTTGGGTGTTACTGTCTGCTGGATCAGGTCCTCCTCACCTCTCCCTCGGTCTCCTTCAGGGCCGGCTTGGGTCTTTTTTTTTGAGATACAAAGCAGGATCAACTGTCTAAACTTTCTGAAGGGAAACTTCCTTCTGCCATCCACAAGATCTTTCTTCCAGGGAAGAGAACGTTCTGTTCCCTCTGTTGACTGCAGTGAGCCAAGAGTTTTACCAAGGCTATTCACCTTGAGGGTGTGGCCTATATGCCATTCTCAGCCACAAGGGTGAGTAACTCGTGGTTTTCCTTTGACCTCTTGTCTCTCTGTCCCTCTCCCTCCTGGATGATGTGCAGCACTCTTCACATGTGCAGATCCTCAAAACAGTTCCCTCAGATATATGTTTTCCCTTCCTCCTCCATTGTTTTTGTAAGACAGTTGAGCCCTGCTTATGTCAGAAGATTATTTTAGCAAGGATAACTAAGAGGATAAGAAGAGAAACAAAAATAACATATGACATAAGCCTAGAGATAGAGTGGTTGAAATAATACTGCCTTTACAGAAATAACATTGAATGTAAACATATTAAACACATCAATTAAGAGACATAGATTGGCATAGATTGCTCTCTACAAGAGACTCATCTTATTAAGGTCACAAATAAATTGAAAGTGGAAGTTTGAGAAATTCTATTCCATTCAAATAGCATCCAAAAAAGAGTTGGGGTTGCTATACTTATATCAGATAAAATAGACTTTAAATACAAAACTGTTATAAGGGACAAAGAAGGTCACTATATATTAATAAAAGTGACAATCTACCAAGAAGAAAGAAAAATAAAATGGAAATATATATGCACCTAACCAGGATGTCACCAAATACATGAGGCAAACACTGACAAACTCAGGGGAGAAATAAATGTCCCTACAATCATCGTGGGGAACTTCAATACACCACTCACAGCAATAGACAAAACATTTTGACAGAGGATCAATTAAAAAAAGCGATCTTGAGTAATACATTAGAAGAACTAGACCTAAAAGATATATACAGAATATAGCATCCCAAAACATCAAGATATACATTGATGTCGAATGCTTATGGAATTTATCCAAGATAGACCACAAGTTAATCATAGAACATGTCTCAATGACTTTAGAAAGATTAAAACAATATAAAAAAAAACACTGTCTCTTACCACAACAGAATTAATCTGGAAATAAATAATGGACAAAAGACACAGATATACAAAAAATTGATAAATCTATGAATTTTAAACAACAAAATCTTAAAATAATCAGTGGGTAAAAGAAGAAATTGCAAGACAAAACAATCAATATCTCAAGAAAAATGAGAATGAAAACACAACATATAAAAAGTTGTGGGTTGCATTGAAGGCGGTGGTGATAGGGAAAATTATAACACTAAATGCCTACATTAATAAAGAAGAAAGAGCTAATATCAAAGACCAAATTGCAGTAATTGGAGGAACTAGTAAAAGTACTGCAAACTAATCCCTAGGAAGCAGAAGAAAAGAAATAACAAATATTAGAGCAGAAATAAATTATGTCAAGAACTACAACTGAAAAAAAAAAAAAACAATAGAGGGAATTAATAAAACCAAAAGCTGGTATTTGAGATATGATACAATTGACAAATCCTTAGCTAGAAAAGAAAAAGAAAAAGAAAAAAAAAAGGAAAGAAAGAAAGAAAAATGAGAGAAGAAAAAAATCAGAAAAGAGAGGGGACATCACATCTGATCCCACCAACTTTAAAAGGTTGTAAGAGGATATGAAAAACTGCATTCCAACAAATTGGACAACTGAGATTAAATGAATGAATTCCTGGAAATACATAAACAAACTAAACTGACTCTAGAATTAATAGAAAACCTTAATAGATGAAAGACAAGTAATGAGATTGAATTAGTCATCAAAAATCTCTGAAAAATAAGAGCCATCATATCAGATGACTTCACAGTTTAATTCTATCAAACATTCCAAAAATAACTAATACCAATCCTGCTCTAAATCCTCAAAATCTGAAGAAAAGGGAAATTACCTAACAGATTCAGTGAAGAATCAGGCTACTATTAAAGCCAGAAAAAGATGCTACAAGAAAAGAAAATTGCAGACAAAATGCTCTAATGAATTTAGGTGTAAAATACTCAACAAAACACTTGCCAATAGTATCCAACAAGACATTAAATGAATTCTGCACAGTGATCAAGTGGATTTCACTTAAGTATGCAAGGGCAGTTCAACACAAGAAAATCAATTTTTGCAATACGCCACAATAACAAATAGATGGAGAAAAACTACATGACCATCTCTATAAATGCAGAAAATGATTCCCAAAATCCATTATACTATCTTCATAAAAACAGTCTGAAAGCCAAGAATAGAAGAAAACTTCCTTTGCACAATAATAGACATATATGAAAAACGTTAGAGCTAACATCATACTTAGTGGTAAAAGATGCAATGCTTTTCCTCTAATATCTGGAAAAAGACAAGGATACCCACTGTCACCATTATTAATCAAGGTTAGTT
>JAQZBX010017583.1:0-35407 GCA_029593785.1 Cabassous unicinctus | reverse complement strand
CCCACCCAGTTCTGCATGGTATATTCTGATGGAAAATGGCCTACATTCGTCGCTGCTTCGCCACTCAGGACAACCCCCAAAGTCCCAAAAAAGCCCGAGTATTTCAACTGCCCCTCCTCTCCCTGCCCCAAAAATGTCCAGTGGCCACCGGCTCCACCTCACTGTTACAATTTCTTCCATTGCTTGAATCACAATATGTTTACAACAGAACACCACCAAGTCCACTCTAGTCCACAGCTCCTCACTCCATCCTGAGAGGACTTGGAAGGTGATGTCCACTCCACCTCTAAGTGAGAGAGGGCTTATATTCCATGGATATAGTGGATAGGATTATCTTGCGATATTAGGCTTTTTAAAAGGGCAAATAAGACTACTAAATAAGAACAAAGAAGGGGTCAGAGTCCTAAACTTTTTGGGTTGCTCTTAAAAAAAAAAAATAATGATCGCTTTGTTTTAACTTCTTCAGGGTTGTTGTTTTTTTTATTATTTCCATACATAAACAACGGAGAAAAGCAAGCTTTAATGCCTTTTCTAGGGAATTCACCTCTCTACTGGGAAAAAGAAAAGGAAACAAACACAGATCAAGCCAACCCAGATGGAAGATAAAATTTACCACCTTTTTCTTATAAACCAGTAAGAAATATAAGTTTATTTGGAAGCAAAAGAAACGAAGTGAAATTAAATTACTTAAGTTGAAAAAATAATTGCGTACCTAGTCTGTGTAAGATATTTGGGATAAATCAGCTGGTAAAGCAACGATGTCTTTTTTCAGGGAACTTACATTTTGGTAGAAGACAAAACATTACAATAAGCAAGATAAATGTGTTAAGTATATAGTATGTTAGAAGATGTTAAGAGATATCAAATTATAAACAAGTAGACCAGGGAAGGCAGATTGGAAGTGCTGAAGCCATAGAAAAATCACCCTTTCTTGGGAACCTACTGATGTAAGGCCTTTTAAGGACATTATAAGGACTCTTATTTACAGTAAAATGGGGAATTATTGGAGGATTTTTAACTCGAGGCTTATATTTTTAAAAGATCTTCCAGTCTGCTGGGTTGAGCATACCTTGTAAGGAAAAGAGGAGGGAGCCAAGAGAACATTTAGGAGGCAAAGGATAAAAGCAGCTCCCACCAAGTTTAAAATAGTTGAATGATGAGGATGGGTGGATCCAACATAATTTCCTGATAGATTGGATGTGGAATGCAGGAGAAAGTGAGGAAACATGGGTGATGTCAATCTTTTTCACCTGACAGATTAGAAGCGTGCAAATGCCATCAATAAATATTTGGTGGGGAAATAGTCAAATGAAAGTATGAGATTAGATCATTTTTACTATCAGCTATTTTTTTTTTTTCCAAAAATTTGAGTCAGCACTGCTTAGGTTTAAAACTAGGCTCTTCTGTAATTTTAACATATTACAAACATTTAAGTCATTTGAATCTACTATAAATATTACTTTTCCTAATTACTCTTTCTTTCACTAGGATTGTGCATCTTCCCTTATCTGCATAACGAAAATAATACCTGCCAGTATCCTGAACCAAATGAAAGTAATCTTCACATACATCTTCTGATTAATTTCTATGTTGCAACTCTTCATCTTATAATAACTGATGTTAATAAAAACAGTATTTCATTTAAAATTTAAAATAAACATTGCGTGAATTGGACTTACGCAGAAAATCAGCCAAGCTACAGACTCAGTGGAACCTGCTTGTATAAATACCCTTTAACCAAGCTTTTTCATTTACTAGGCTTAGAGAAAAATTTTCTATGTGAAGTCCACATTATATAATTTCTCTTTGGAGTAAAACCTTCTCTCTCAAATACCAGTATCCCATAACTATCTGCCCTCAATTACTGTACATGATGAAAAAAAGGCATTAAGCTTGGAATTTTGTTCTTCCTTACTTATGATTTAATCATTAATCCAGCAGTTTTTGAAGTATTGGTATGTTTTATGCTAAAAAGAAGAGGATTCTGTTGTCAAATGAATTTTGAGACACATTTAAATGTAAATTTCATGTAATTTTCTACCTTTGAGCTTCTTAAAGCCTTGTGTCTGCTGATGCATATTGGGAATCACCAATTAAGGTAAAGAGAATGTAACTTTTCTCAAACCAATATGAACGTGAATTTTTTTTTATGTAAATAGGACAGTTTATAGATCAAATATTCTAAGGAACACACTTTGACAAAGACTTTTAATGTAAAAAAATAATTACTATAACTTCTAATTTAGGAAATTCAAATTGCAAAATATTCATGTTATTTGTCCTTTCAAAGAAAATAACTGAATCCCTTCTTAAAATCATCTTACCATGTTACTTCTGAGTATTCTAGTTTTCTTCTTCCTTTAATCATATTTTCCTATTCAGTCATGTTCTTTAAATATAGGAATTTTGTAAAATTCTGTTTCCAGCAACTATTTAAAATGCTTTTTTGTTATATTATTTTCATTCACTTTAACCACCTAATATGAATGTCTTCTAAGTCCACAGTTTTATTTTGACATTTTTGAATTTTGACCTGTTTGCTTGATGTCTCCATTTGTATATGCAAATTACAATATGACTCAAATTATATTTTTCTAGTCTCTTGCTGCAAATCTTTCTTTCCCCTGTAGACTCTTTTAGACTCTAAACACTTCCATTCTTCCAGACTAGAAATATTTTCAGTCCCCCTGTTTGTTTACACATAATATTCAATAGACTCACACATAATATTCAATTGCACACCAAATTTTGCTAGATTTTAATTTAGTGTCTCTTGAAAGCCTTATCTTTGGTCCAAAATTATTACAGTTCAAATCCCTCATGTAAACTATTAACAGTTTTTTAGGTGGGATTTCTGCTTCAAGTTTTCTTTGAATAAATCATTGGTTCTATTTAGAAAGCCCAAACTAATTGTATTAATTCTCAGCTTAACTATTTCCATTTCCCTGTTTGGCCCTCAAGAAAACAATTCCATATTCTCTAGATAATAGCATCAAAATGCTATAGGTTCCTTGATTTGTTAATAACAATTATATAATGTAAAAATAATCCTATAGGTTTGGGGGGTGATGTCACTAAGGTTACGAAATGAGATTCTCCAGATTTCCAATAAGTAAAAACAGGCAGAGCTCTGGAAAACATTAAAGGGTTGCAGTAACTGGGTGAGCACTGAATCAAGAAAATTACAACTTAAAAATTATAAGAAAGACCCATGGTGCCTTTGTTGCCCTTGCTCCCAACAACCACCCCACCACTCCCTCAGCTCAGTGTGGAGCTAGCCTGTGCTCCCAGTGTGAGTCTCTATTCTGTGTTTTGGAGGGAGCCGATTAAACTGTATGCATATATTAGCACATGTAGAAGCAGCCTTCAAGGCAGCTAATGTACTGTAAGATACCAATCAAATTGCTTAAATCCTTGTGCTCATCAACTGTAACAAATGTACCACACTAATGAAAGATGTTGTTAATGGGGGAAAGTGTGAGAAGGAGTTGGAGATATGGGAATCCCTTATATTTTCAGTGTAACATTTAATAAGTCAATAAGACTAAAAGTGCCAATTTCTCATCAGAAACAGGGGAGTCAAAAAAAGCAGTATGATGAAATATTTAAAATACTGAAAGGAAAAAAATAATTCCAACCAAGAATACTATATCCAGCAAGACTGACATTCAAAAATGAGATTATTAATACATTCCCAGATTAGTGAAAGTTGAAAGAGTCTGTCACCACTAGACTGTCCCTACAAGAAATGCTAAAAGGAGTTCTTCAAGTTCAAAGGAGAAGACATTAGAGAGTAGACTGATAGTATATTAAGAAATAAAAACTCCAGTAAATACAACTACATGGGTAACTATAAAATACAAGTATTATTGTGTTTTTGGTTTGTAATTCCACTTTTTACTTCTTATGGGATCTAAAGTGCAAGCACAAAGGGTAATAATAATTCTATGATTTCGGACAAACAATGCCTAAAGATGAAATGTATGACAAGAACAATGTAAAGGTGATGGGGTAGGGGGCTATAGGAAGATAGTTTTTGTGGGGGGAGGGTGTATTTTTCATTTTCCTTTATCTCTTTGTTTCTGCCTCCTACTTATAACACACATCTTAGATTACTAGTATACCTAACTGCTGCTATCTCCGAAGTGACTGTCAAAGTATTATTGCGTCCATCACCATCATTTCACAAATTTCAATGTGCACTCTCTCCCTCATCTTACCACTTTCTCTTTCTACGACTTCATCTTATTAAAATGCTTATCTAGCTTTCTAAAAGGTACCAGTCCTCTGTTTTTCACTCTGGATCTGTCTGTTCTAGAGGCTTAGAGGTTAGGAGTGCTGGCAAGCCTCTGGTATCCCATGTGCTGCATAGTTCTGAGACATATGTGGTGTTTCTCCTCAAGAGGTGTCGAGTTTATTGAAACCAGACCTTTCTTTTGAAGCATCCATCTCACTGACAGGGTGCTTGCAAAAGGCTTGGATATGCAGAGAGTTGACATGACAGATCACAATTGTGTTGATGAAGCTACATTCAGCTCAGGCTGTAACTGGGTAAAATATGCTAAGCCAGCACTTTACTCTTCAGAAGATGAGGCTTTCACTCTGGATCCCAGGTAAAAAAGCAGTTTTGTGCATGTTTTACAATTGATATTGGTATTTGTGTGTGATGTTCATCAGTAGAGCTCTTGAAATGCAAGTCTTTTGGTCATCAGGGTATTGTTCCACATAGCAAAGAACTATTTTTCTTATCTAAGCAAAGTATTTCAGTTCAAAATCTTGCTGTCAGTGACCACTCGCTTACACACTGTTCCTGATAAAGGTTGACTTCTAGTTCAGTTTTTGCCTCTGCTAGTCCCCAGAGATAGAAAAAGTGCCAGTGTTTAATACGACCAGCTGAAAAGAAGTCTTTGATTTCACAGGGAAATAAATACATGGCCATGGGTTGCTGATGTATGCAGTTTGCTTCCCATCCTTATGACATCTCTTGAGAATGGGATTCTATGGACACTAGTGATTTTAAGAAATGCACATTGCACAGGCATGAGAACTGCCTGACTTAGAACCAAACTGGATATTATCTGTGTCAACTCATCAACCTTTATGAGTAGATTCAGGGTAGCCATCTTCCTCTAGGACTTGTATGCACAATGATTAAGAAACTGAATTCTCCTGTCAAATTCCCATTATTTAGCTCTCTTAGGCAGTAACTAAACTAGCTTTTGTTTCTCTGATTATGTACTGCACCTATACTCTTTTGTGACTTTTCTCTAACTATCTATTTGTTGAAAGTGATCTATTCATTTTTATAATCACCACAGGCTTCCATGAAATCTTCCTTAATGTTTTCATTCAAAATTAATCATTCTATTCTTTAGCCATTCAAAATCCTTTGTCTTGCTATTGATGTACAGTAGTGCAACTAGTTGTTCATGTGTCTGCTTATTTTATTGGTTTGTAAACATAGTGTTGTGTAAAGTCCATGGATTAAAAAAAAACTTTTCTGTGTGACTTTGTGACAGTAATAACCTGTTAAGCCTTAGTTTCTTCATTTGTAAAGTGGTTAAAAATTTATTTAAAGAACACAATATAGTTGAGAATTAATATTACAGTATCTCTCAAGTCTATTATTATCACACACCAGAGCATCTTTTGTCTCCTTTATTTATGGTCCCCAGAATCTTTACTACTTAATATTGGTTGAACATAAAACTGCAGTTTTAATTTCTTTCCATTCTGTTTCAGTAAGAATGGACTCCAGATTTAATTTCATATGTGTAGTTCTATTCTTAAAGAACCACATCCTATAAAAAAGCAGACATTCAGTAATTACCTCTTGAATCATAAATTAAAAGTTTTTACCAACAAAAGTGACAAATTCAGTTGACTTTGGAATCATTTATTCCAAAATGACTTTCCTTTTTTTTAAAATCATTTTTTAAGAATTCTGTTCATAGCTCTAAGGCCAGATAACAATCATTAGCATTTATTGACCTTTTGCAGTAGTAATTTAATCTTTTGGGGAACAAAGTTGATTAATCACAGCTTGACATATTGAAATTTGGCATAATTCTTTCCCAAAAGTGCTTATAGGGCAGCAAGTTGTAGGGCATCCAGTGTAATAATGAAGGCACATAATATAAATAAAATGTGCTCAGATGATTCTTCCAGAAAATTTAAGGTCATCAATTTTGATAAAGTTGTCAATCCTGGAGTTGTCCTACAAGAGTTCAGTGAATTGAGCACATGCTTTAGTCTACCTACTTCCAGAAAATTCAGGAAACTTATGGTTGGAATTTTAAAAGAAAGAAAGGGAGTGAATGTATAAATGAAGAGAACTGAAGAGATTCTACCAGTTGGTGAGAGATTTTAAAAATTTGGAAAATATTCAAGATCATCTCATTTAAAACTTCACTATCATCTCCTAATATGAAGAGACTGGAATACTAAAAAACTTTCTTTTTCAGAACCCATTGGAGAATCTTACTGTGATTTACAATTTCATCAAAATCATATAATCTCTATAAATTTAAGGTTTTAACTGAGACAAATGGGTAGAAAGGAACAGTACAGGACACCTGCCAGAGGTGGTGAGGTTCTGCCAGCTTTCCAATTTACCAGATACCTTTTTGATTATAGCAGAATGGTCATGGATCTGGAACCAGTAGCTGTAGCAAGAATCTCCTAATTAGGCAGGCTGGTTCTTAATTCTACAGCTCTTAACTGTGATAGACATTAACTTCTAGGGAAACCGATTTCAGAAGTGTGTTTTTACAAGTCAAAATCTCAGGGAGAATGAGTCTTTCCAGCCACCTGAATGATTCAGCAAGCTATTTAATACTATGATATAAATTCCTAATTCTTAATTTAGCTCAAATGGATTTTACTGTCATCTGTGTCGTGACTAATAGAATACTTGTATCATGAAATTTTTTTTAGCAGCACTCAACAACATTCTGGATTTGGTTATCAAGCCAGCTAGTTTTGAAGATGTTCAAGTGTTCATTGGCTTTGTGTTAGGATATTAGCTGTTCATATTAAACAGTGACAAGGCAATTACTTAAATCATCATCTTTGGCATATGAAATGAAGTTCCTGTTGAAAATCAGGCCTTGGCAGGTATGGTAGTGACTGTGATAAAATATTATAGTGAAAAAGAAGCATGTAAAAAGTGGTGAATGAATTATTTCTTTTATTTTTCTTAATTTTCTTAAATTTATTAAAAATAAGATCAAGGATTAAAATTATTGGCATAAAATATGCTGGGAAAACCAGACTGACTTAAAAATACATTTTTTTTGTAGTTCTGTGATGCATGTGAACAAAATCAGAGGCAGAATCTAATCCTGTAGATAGTTGAGTTACAGTGTATTTCAGTGCCCAGTTTCCCCAGATCTTTCATCTGAAACATAGTTCAAAAAAGTGTTGGACCCTGTAAAGTGTAATAAAGACATTTGTATGGAATTTACTGATGCTGAATACCACAACCTCTCAAAGTCAGTGGTCCTTCCTTCCCAGTATAAGAAACTTCTTGGCTTTGCTTTTTAAGGTTACTCCTGTTTATTCTGTAATAAGGTTAAGTCTTTTCCAGACACCTACAAGGATTCCAGTTCTCTCTGTCCCTAATTCTACAACCCCCATTGCCTTCAAACATCAAACTGCCACACAGTGGTCAAGAAAATTACTGACCAGGAAGATAGCTTACAGAATAAAAGATACAAGATATTTATTACCATGAAGGCATGAGAATGTATATGAAATTAGTGAAAAAGAAACACAATATTTGATTGAGCTGCCTTATAGAAATGGGAGCTTAATTGCCTGAGATTATGAGTTCTATATCCTAGTGTATGCAGCTGAGAATGGTTCTCTGTCTTTGCCTGATTAGTAGATTGAACAATGGATTCAATGATTATTGAAATTGTGTTTGTCTGTAATTTCTTGTTAAGCTAAAGTAGAAGGAACTCCAAAACTTAGGGATATATAAATGTCAGAGGGAAGTCATTATATTTGACCTATTTTACCATCCTATAATATGATCTGGTGAGTCAAGAAAGTGTATCATTCACAATGACATGAGAAATATTTTATATTAATATCTTCGAAAACATTGTGACAGTGATACTCTATGAGACAAGAATGAAAAAGGGAGACGCTTGAAATGGGTTTATCGATTTGCATAGGGATGATGGAATCCTAGCGTGTGAAAGGCTAAGAAGCAGCTTGTAACATGTATAGGAAAGGTAGACATGCTTACCAAAATAGGAAATAGTATTAGAGTCATAATCAGAATGGTTTGACAAAATGGAATATTGGTGGTGATTATCAAGACAGAGAGATGCTCAGCCATTTAAGGTCATGATTTTTTTTCTTTTGTATAATGAAATGTAAAACTAGGTCTAATGAAAAACAGCACAGATATAAGTCATCTAAATAGAGAGTCATGAATCTTTACCTGATCAGTTCCCAGACTTGATTAAATTCGGAGACCCAATGACACCTAAAAGAAGGAAGCAAAGGCTAGGATTTAAAAATTAAGGGAAGGTTCTGTGTTAAACCCATAAGTATGTATGTAAACTGTTTGCTTAGCCTTCTAACCCAAAGAGACACTTGTCCATGTACCAGGTTAAATATTCATTCAGGGAAGGAAAATTTCTAGATATTTGATTGATTACTAGATTT
This sequence comes from Cabassous unicinctus, assembly GCA_029593785.1. NCBI lineage: Eukaryota > Metazoa > Chordata > Mammalia > Cingulata > Chlamyphoridae > Cabassous > Cabassous unicinctus. Next base: position 26,728 of record JAQZBX010017583.1, on the reverse strand, counting down.
GTTTCTGAGTGGTAACTTCTAAGCAGTCTACTTCTGAGTGGTCTATGTCCAATTACCTGTGATTCCCAAGTAGACCTCTGTGGTCTACTAGTCAAAGTGAATTCTGGAATGGATTCTAACTCACCATGCAGTCTCTATATTTATCGAACCAGCAAATGAGTACTTTTCCATATTACTCAAATAAACATATTTTTGATCTTAGAAGTATGCATTATTATGGTAGGATGGGAGAAATTGAAACTCTAGGAACCAAAATTCATTACCAAACTCACAAAATGATAGCAATGCTACATTCTTGGGTCAATTGCACAAATAAGTGATACAATTAAACACTTGAAATATATATATATAGTATATCAACATTTAATTCACCTGACTGTTCTGTACAAGGAGATAGATGTATATTGAAAAGTGATTGTGGGAAAATTTCATACATCCATTGGTATGAAACTATCCATCTGGTAAAGTCTTTCTCTCCATTTTCCCAGTGGAAAACACCAGATGTATTTTTATGCAATTATCAGGAAATAGCACTATACCTCATTTTTCAGCCTCAGTATTACATCAAATCTCTTGCTAAAAGTCCTAATAAATCCTCAGTATCTTTATCATTTCGCTACCACTGAAACATAGCATACTGCTCTATTAATTTATAACATCAAATGCTGGTAAGAAGAAAGAAGCAAGTGTCCTGCATGCTTTAGTAAGATACATATGTTCTTCATTCTAATAGATAAGCCTCATGAAAATGAAGCTTATGGAAGTAAGGGAGGAGACATCTCAGAATATCCTTTCCAAAATGAAATATGGATTTCAGCTCCATTCATCCACTACTACAAAAAGAGTTTTCATAATACATGGTGGTGATGGGAGCACAATACTGTGAATGCAGTTAACTGCACTGAAATATATATGTGTATATTATTCAAAGGGGAAATGTGAGATTGTATATATGGTAACTGAATAAACTTTTAAAAAAAAATCCATGGAACTACACTACACAAACATTGAACCCTAAGTTAAACCATGGACTTTAGTTAAAAGTACAATCCTAAAAATATGTTATCATCAATTGTAACAAATGTAACAAATGTTGTTGCTGGGGTGGTATATAGGAATCCTGTATTTTATGCATGATTTTTCTGTAAACCCACAACTTCTGTAATAAAATAAAAAGTGAGAGAGAGAGGCAGAATACTGACTGAGACATTTTGGATTTGGAAAACAAAATATATGTAGGTGTACTGTTTTGATCCATTTTTTGAGTAAGTTGAAAGGCTACCAACTTTTATGAGAGCCCCAAACAAGAGGAGGCGCTCCAGCTGGTTGAGGCACTATTGCAAGCAGCTTAGTCACTTAGTTTCCAGGACTCAACTCATCAAGTTTGGGAACAGGCAGCAAATATTAAAAATATCTGTTAGGCTGCCAGTCAAATCAACCGAAGTCTATTTGATTCAAAGTACAACTTAAATACTATGTATTTACCTCAGGAAATAAGTTGAAATTTTATTATTGAAATATTAGAAATTTATATATACAGAAAACAAAATAGAGATATAATTTAATGTGTACTCTGTGTAAACTGTATAGATTTAAAGTGAATAAATATTGGTAATATTTGAAAAATAAAAAATATTGAAAACAGGAGAAAAATAGAGTAGATCAAAAATACCGTAGAGATGTCCACGGGATTTTAAAACACCATCTAGAGTTTGACATGCAATATTTGTTCCATACTTATGGATTGATTTGGAATGTTTGCATTTGGCAAAAACTTTTTAAAAAAGTTTTTTAATGTAGTAACATACACACAACATTAAATTTCCCATTTTAACCACTTTCAAATATATAATTCAGTGGCATTAGTTACATTTACATTGTGGGCCACCACCCATTACCAAAACTTTTTCAATACCCCAAACAAAAACTCTGTACCCTGTCAGCAATAATTCCTCATTACTTCCCTCCACTCCCGTCCTGGCTTCTGATAACCTGTAACCTACTTTCTGTCTCTATGAATGGCAAAAACCTTTTGGATTTTTACTTACTAGAGGGGATCTCTCTTAATTTTACCTCTGTGCTAAATTCACACTAACTGCATGTGCAGAATAGTTTTGTCACCACTCTGTAGGTTGGGCAAGGAAAGTTTCTCTTATGGTTTCTCTGTTGTCCTTGAGGTATGATTCAGAGATATGTTTCCTATATATATAAATAATGGTGAACCATAAATTGTTACATGCAGTGATTATTACTTTCATATGAAGAAAGAAATTTTGTTGATTAAAAAAATTAACTTATGGTGAGACTATTTAGATGTTATGGATTCTGAACCACCACAACTTCTTAAGACTCTGAATCATGACTTTTGAAATTGGCTTTCTCATGGCCTGATTGCTCAGCTTTTCGAAGTGGCCTCACTCTTAAATCATTCTCTCATCTTGAGTTTTCACTGTGTTCCAGTCACATTCATATCCCACCACACAAATCTTTTTCCGTTTATTTCTTTTCACAGTAGTCTGTGATGGCAAGTGCAGTTCAAAAAGATTGGACTATTCAGTTTAACTAGAACTCATAGCATCAAGAAAAGATGACTCTCTCATACAAAGTTAAGCAAAGTTTCAGTCTTAAACAAAACTGTCCAGCCATCAATGTCTGGAGACAAAGTTAAGATGATACTTCTTTTTCTATCTAAGGAATACTGTTGTTTCTGTGGAAAATAGCCAAATAATTCCTTCTAACGTACCAAAAAAAAAAAAAAAAAAAAAAAAAAAATGCAAAGATTAAAAAATTAAGTCTCCATCACAAAACAGTTTGAATATTTATATTCTTCCAGTTAGTTGTTTTCATTTTGTTTTGGAAAATCAGCATGGGCTTTTCTTAATCTTAAGGAAAAATTTTCTGTAGCAATCAAAGTGATATAGATGTTCCTAATGTAACTTGGTAGCAATTTGAGAAGGAATTTTTAATGATTAAAGTTGTCTGCCTGTATAAATAATACATCACTTACATGAACTGGAATTTTTTTTTTTAACCCAGAGAATAAATGACTGTTACAAGAATTGTTTTGGATCTTTTCCCAGATCAACAATAGGTGAGAAAAGAGCTGGAAAGTTACCTCAGAGAGCTCTTGTGACAGTCACTAAGTGGTATTGTCAAGAAGACCAATTAGTTATAGTAACCTATGAGTGTAGTATAAAACAGTTTTAAACAGGAATGGCACATAACATACAACCCATTGCTGAAACAGGCTATTTTAAGAAGAGTGATTAAAAATGGGGTATAATTATTAAATTAACTATAAATTGCTGGAAACAAGGGTTCTTGTAATGAAGTGAAATTTATTTTGAAAACAGAATGACATAATTTTTTTATTTTTAAAACAGCACAATGTTGCAATAAACATTGTTCTTGTTTTTGATATAAAGTCAGACAAAACTAAGAAAAAACAAAGTTATCACATTTTACTTTAAATCAGCTAAACACTGCAGGTTATCAATACATCTATGTATTTGTATGTGCAGGTGTATGTATATCTGTGAATATATATGCATATATGCATTTGCACACAAATATACACACACATATGAATCTGATCAACTATTTTATTTTAATAGGCTGACTTATATGGTTGCAAAATCAAGTGATTATGCAGTGTTCTTGATGTGTTTTCTAGGCACTCATATTTTGATGCAGATTTTTTTCCACTATGAAAGTATTCATTGTATCTTGATTTTAAATAGTTAAGGAATGCTTGTATAATTTTATTTCAGACAATTCACTAATCAAATCCTTTTGAAGGGAGGTACTAATTAGTAATTAACTTTGTGCAGACCATGTATGAAATGTCCATGAAGGGATGATTAACAGATGCCTTTGAGACATATAATTTGTGGTAGTAATGTGCAGATTGTTTGCTGATATTTTTATTTTCTTTTGAGTGATTGCAATATTCTCTACAATTATTTAACTGTAGCTTTTTGTTTATTTGCTCTTATTTTTTGCAGAAGCAATGCCTCCTTCATGACATTTATCTCTGAACATTCATAATAAGTATATCTTTAATTATTTATTTTGTGCATTCATGAAAGTTATAGCATTACCTTTGAATATATGCATCTTTATCACTTCTCTAATCTCTATATTAGAAATTGATGTGCCTCAACTTATTATTGAGGTTCCATCAGGTGTGAGAAAACTGTGTAAAACATATTCAGCCTTAAACATGAAAACCTATTTTATATTAATTACAATTTGGAAGGAATTATTATGTTTCCATTTTTATGAACAAATAGAACTATCCTCCCTTTTCCTCCTCTTCTCTCCATACACACAGGGGAATTGCCAAGAGATTGAAAATCTTCCTATTGTATCTTAACATTGACTAGAAGAATCCACTTTGGAAAAAAGAACTAAAGAACCAGGTAGACAAAATGACTTGCTTGGTTGATAGTGGCCAGCCTCTGTTATTGGCCACTGCAGAGTTAGCACAAAATGCACAATAATGAAATAACCATTGTGGTGGGGATGGTGCTATACATTGGCCCCAAAGCATGGATTCTCACTTAACAAGCCTGGTATAGTTTCTGTCACTTCGAATGTTAAACCTGCCAGCAACAAAGACAAATATTGTGCCTTCAATTTTTGAGGAGACCATCTGGACACCTGGTAGCAAAAATGAATACCTTGGACCTCTTTTATCCTAGAAAGAAAAGCAGTTCATTTTTGATAGGATTAGAAACATTCTGAATATATGGTGTACTTTCCTGCATTCAGGGCCTCAAGCAGCAAAAATCTCTTAAGGCTTACAGAGTGTTTGATCCTCCTACATAGGATTTCACATAGCATGTTAAAGCCAGGGGGATTTTTTACATAAGAAGATGCAGGAGTAGGCCCAAGACTATGGTATCCACTGATTATTTCAATACACCAATACCCAGAATTTAGAGTCTGTATAGAGCAATGGAATGGCCAATGAAATGCATAGCCAGAATACTAGTTCAGTGGCAATACTGTATAAGAATGGGGTACCATTTTCCAGGATGCAATATGCCAAAAACCTTTATATATTGATGTATCCCAGTAGGAAGAATATACAGTTCCTAATCCAACAGCTAGAGTGCTTTCGGAATAAGTGTCTGTGAAAGAGAGAGTAAGGATGCAGAATTGGGCAATGGGGCAAGTTGAGCTGTAATACACATTCAGCAGTAGTTTTGGCTGCTCTAATATAAAAACCCTTTCAGCATTTTCCCATTTTAGGGTGATGATAGCGGGCCTTTATTCCTTATGCTGATTAGTCATTAAATGTGGGCTGTCTAGGGAAAAATATATGATCCTGGTTGAGGCACTTCAGTGACTCTTTTGGGGTATCTGTGCTTCATACAACTCTTGGTTCTGTGGGTCTGGAGGATCTGTACCATAGAGGGGAACATCACAGGACACATAGCAAGAGACCACTGAATCATAAGTACTGTTTTCACCTGAGCATTTCAAGGATTATGTGTCATGAGCCCAACAGTCAAGAAGAGGAGACATCATCTTGTTTGGGAAAATTGCATCTGATTATCAAGAGGAAGTAAGAAGGCAAAAAGGAATGCATTTGACATCCAGGTGGGTCCTTTTGCTATTCTCATTGCCCAATCTTGATGTTTAATGGATAAATCTAGCAAGGGGTGAACTAAAAAGATCATGTGACCCAGGGCTCAGATAGCTCATGGATGAGGGTTTGGCTCAGAAATTCTGGCTGAGCATGAGCGGAATCTACAATAGATAGAATAGAATGACTTTTGTAGCTCCAAGCCCAGCTACAATGGCAGAGGCTCTAGGTTATCAGATGCTCTGTCTCTTTTAAGTTCCCCTAAAGAAAAGTGGTCCATCAGAATGCTTAAGGAACACTTCCTGTAATCTCCATGAAGAAACGGATCTGAGCAGCACAAGGGGAGGACTGTAGTGGAAGCTATGATGTGCTTATTACTCCAGCTACAGATAGAACTGTCAGAAAACTGCTCTCAGCTTGTCAGTCTCTTCAGGAATTTCTCCTGCTCATGAAAAGCATATCACCCAGGATCATGCTTTTCTCTAGACTGACTGCATTCAATGACTAATCAACATAAAGGATAAAGGCCTGGTCCCCTCACCCCAAACTGGGACAATTCTGAAGGGAACTCTCTTTTGGATTGGACACATTTATTATTGAAAATGCATCATAGCCCGTACCTCTGCCCAACCCTGCATCCTTCCTCACCCTTCCACAGATACTCACCCCAAAACCATTGCCTAGCTTGCGAGCTTGCGAGAGGCAGGAAGTGTGCCTCTGGGCGGAAGCGTTTGAGCAGGATAGAGCGGAAGTGCCTTCTCCTCTGGCCTCTTTGGTCTGGGCCACAGAAACGAAATGACCAAAGAACAACATCGTGTGGAAAGCATCGCAGTAAGATGCACGCTTTATTCTAAGACCTACCGCCTTCAGAGGTCGACCTGTGGCAAATGTGACTACACTGCCAAGCGCAAGAGGAAGTATAACTGGGGTGCTAAGGGTAAAAGACGAAATACTACCGGTACAGGTCGAATGAGGCACCTAAAAATTGTATACTGCAGATTCAGGCATGGATTCCATGAAGGAACTACACCTAAACCCAAGAGGGCAGGTGTTGCAGCATTCAGTTCATCTTAAGGATTTCACTGATTAGTCGTGCAACAAATGTTATGGTTTAAAAAAAAAAAAACACTTCTAATAAATATCCTGAACAGTAATTTTCATCTCAGACTTTGCTTTCTGAGTAACTCAGCTTAAAACACTTATAAGAAACTTAACATGTGCTAAACAATGTTCTAAATATTTTACATATATGAATTAATTTACCTTATGAGTTATTTATATGAGTGTAATTTAGTAGATATCAGTGAGATAAGAATATATAAGTGCATAAAACTGATGATGAGGCCAGATCATGAATGTTACTAAAATAACATAAAGGAGAAAAAAGTAATTGGAAAGAAATTATACTGCAAAATATTAATATAGGCCCCCTGTTTTTTTAAATTTCTGGGAATATTCACTCTCACACATCATTTAGTCATAATTAGGTTATATAAAGAAATCTCTTTTTGACCTAATTTGCTAGTACTTCATATTTATGGAATTTAAATATGTATATATATAATGCAAAGTAATTTTATTGTTTTATTGTCTAAGATACCTTTTGCAAGTATGGATATTATTGTTTGTAATATCAGCTCCATGGTCAACATCTATCATAAAAAAATAAAGCAGAGTATCAAGTAATATACATCCAAGACTAACCAGCTCTTTCCATTACTTGTCATTAATTAGAATTGCTAATACTTACTCCTTCATTTCCATCGAAGAAACTTTGGCTTAAAGAAATAAATAATAATGAATTGTTAATTTAGACTCACATGAAAGTGAAAATAAGCTAAGGCAGAAACTCATTACAGATTCTTCTAGAGGAATAAAGAAAGTGTAGAATCTTTCAGTTTTTTTGTGTTGAGGCTGCTAAAAACAAATTCCATACAATGGATTGTCTTAAACAACACAAATACATCAGCTCATGATTTTTTGGCAAGGCAATATCCAAAATTAAAGTGTCAGCAAACCAGTGCTTCTCTCCAAAGACTGTGGCATTCTGGTGCTGGCTGCCAGAGATGAGCCATATGACTGATAGTCCACAGCTGAACTCAGGAAGAAAGTGGAGCAGCTGAGACTGAGAGAGGAGGCCGGGAAAGAGACAAACCCTATGCCTGGTTGCCCACAGCTGAGTTCTGGAAGACAGAAGATTCTGGCGGGGAAGGCAGGGACCCCGACAGAGATCAGCTGCCATCTTCGCCATGTGGCTTGACATCAGGATCACCAGTAGTTGACTTTGGTGAGAAAGCATATCTGATGGTACCTTGATTAGGACATTTCACAGCCTCAGAAATGTAAGATTTTCCCCCAATAAAATTCCCATTATAAAAGCCTATCCATTTCTGGTACTTTGCATTGGCAGCCCTTTGACAAACTAAGACACGTGGTGATGTCTTCTCCTTTCTCCTCCTAGTTCAGTTGACTTCTGGTTTCTTCCTGTGGCTCTCTCTCTGTCTGAATTTCATTCTGTTTTTAAAGGACTCCACCAATCCAGATTAAAGTCAAACCTAATTCAGTTGGACCACACCTTATCTGAAGTAACATCTTAACAAGATTCTATTTACAATGGATCCACACTCACCAGAATGCAGACGAAGACCAAAAATATGTCCATAGTGGGGGTCACAATTCAATCCACCACACACAATTTTATTTTTATTTATTTTTTTAAATTTATTGAAGTATATCACTCAGACATGAACATACATAAAGAGTAAGTGTATAGTAATAGTTGCGAACACAAAACAAACATACATAACATCATACAGGACTTTCATACCTCCCCCTACTGCCAATATCTTGCATCATTGTTAAACATTTTTAACTAATGATTAAAGAGCATCTTCAAAACATTACTACTAACCAAAGTATTTTCCCCAGCCCACCCTATTATTATTATTATTTTTATATCATTTATACATGAACATACAATAAGTGTATAGTAAACATTGTGAACTTGCAAAGCAAACATTCATAACATCATACAGGGGTCCCATACATCAACCCTTCACCAACACATTGCATTTTCATGAAACATTTGTTACAAATGAAACAATATTGTCAAAATCTTACTACTAATTATAGTCCTTATCTTACATTGGTGTATTTTTCCCCCAACCCACCCTATTATTATTTTTAAATATATTTTTATTATAGAAGTTGTAAACTTACAAAACAATCATGCACATGTGCAGAATTCCCAAACACCCTTCTATCAAAGCACCACACCATGATGGAACATTTGTTACAGATTATGAGATATTATCATCCAATTATTATCAGGTCCACAGATTTGGCACACATTTTCCATACTCCCCCATTATCAGCACAGTACATCTTTGGCATATATGCAAGAATATTACATTATTACTGTTAACCACACTGCATAGGTCACTCCAGTTGTATTTTTCCCATGCTTCTCCACATTCCCACCACCATACAATACAGATGTACCTCTGCTCTAGCTCACAAAGGACACCCTGCGTCTGTACCATCAACCACAATTCTCATCCACCTCTGGGTTTACTGTGCTATTCAGTACCTAGATTATTCTCTAGCTTTCTGTCAGTTGGCATTTACATCCCTAGACTACCATTTTCAGCCACATCTCACAGAGCCACAGCTGTGTGGAATAATCCAACTCTTGCAGGCCTAGACTGTAGTTGCCCAGAGAGACTGATGAAGCTTCACGCCCCTTCTTTCCTGCCTGGGGCGGGAATGGAGCTGTACGTGTGGGCAGCAATCTATGCAGTACAGGTCCAAGATGACCGCAGTTGTCCCGGTAGACTTCTGATTATTCAGTCTGTGCCAGCTAAATGTACCTGCAGTTACCTGGATAGGCTGGTACAGGGCCTGCCAGCTTCCTCTCTGCTAGATAAGGGACTGAAGCCTAGGCTAGGGCTTCAGGCCAATCTGGATGAAAGAAACTGGTCTCTACTGTCACTGTGATTTTCAGTCAGCCTGGCTTTGTCTCATGCTGGGGGTGGAGTCAAAATGGTAGCTACCAACCTCTGTCTTACTTGGACAGGCTCAAACTTTAGCTGTTCTTAGGGTTATACTTTAGCCAGCTGAATTTACTAATCAGCAGCTGAAATCGGTAGCCAACTGTCTCTTCCTCCCCCGTTTTTGGGAAGTGGAGCTTCCAATTCCAGTCGCAGAATAGCTCCCAAGTTGGCTTGTGCCTCTAGTGGAGAATGGGCACCAGCCTCTGTGGTGTGGAGTGCTCTACTTATGAATCTTCTCTCCAGATGGGCAATCTCCTCCTTCCATTCTTTCAAGGATATTACAGGATGCACTTCTGGTCTCCTGGAGCCCCCAAACAAGTGCTCCAGATAGCTCTGGGTGATCACCAACTGCCCCATAGCAAGAGCTTATTCTAAGAGCACTTTACTCTGCTGCCATCTTGCTGGTTGTCCACAGTTTTATTTTAAAAATAAAATGCATCAAATTTAGGAAGAGTTTGGAAACAAATTTTTGTTTCACTAGCAAATTTCCCAGAATAAAGTCTTCATATTTACAATTTTCTTAAGTTATGACAGCAAGCAGAGGAAACCAGCAAGTGTGATAACATGTGTGAGCCTTAGATAAAGATCACTGATTTGCTATTTAACCTTTCCTACCTTCTCCAAGGTGATGCATAATGGTTTGTTTTACCTAGGAAACTGCAGGTAAAAATAATGTTTCCACGTGGAAAACTGCATCTGATTATTATTATTTTCATTCCTTTGGTCCAAGAAAAATTTAAGTTTTATATTCGTATATTTTCACATCCAGTGCAAATGACCTAACCTTTAAAATTTCTTCTGAAATAAAAAGCAATAGCCCAGAGCTAGTCAGATATTTTAAGAGTGATTGGCATGAATGATATAATTTGTAAAAGTAAAACAATTTCAGGAAGATCTTTTATAAGTTTGCTTAAAGTTGCAATATTTCAAAGTATTCTCAAAGCTTTCCTTTTCATAATATGGAGAGCCGAAAAGAAAAAAAAAATGTATGGAAAGGCCTCCCTCCAATGTTTAGCTGAATCACATGCAATTATATATTATCATGTATAAAAACTGCCTCTTGTCGCTGACCTACAGAGGAATAGAAATTTACTTCAAGTAAATATTACCCCGGGGAAGGAAATTTCTTTGGACAGGATATAGTAATATCCCTGTCTCTCAATAATCAATGTGAAAGTGTAAACCTGGGAAAAGCTGGAGGGAATAGTAGAGCATATCAAGGTATATCTTTCCATTGTGTGTTAAACAAATGCTTAGACCAGTATCTTGCACAATAGGCAATTAAAAACTAGCATGCATTGATATCTTTCAATATGATTCCTTTTCCATGTAGTACTATGCTTTTCATTATGGTCACTGGGGAGTAACTTAGCTTAAAACGAAAGTTTATACTCACAGCTCATCCAGCTTTCTTTCTTCTTTTTTTAAAAATCAGTTTGTGATTATTTTATTTTTGTTTGTTTTGACTACATCAATCAATTCATTTGTATATGTTGTGCATTTTTGGGTTTTGATGTATAGGCTGGGAGTGGAAACTCTTATGTAGCTCCTAGGAAGAAGAATGAAAGAGAAATCTTATCATACATCATTTGAGGGAGGGTTTGTTATTTTTCCATATGTGCATGGCACACACAACAATTTGCACAATGCTTTGTAAAGTTAATGTAAGTCATGATATTATTTATTACTTTTAAAAGTGCAGTGTCAACATAATTTTTCACATAATTAATTATATGAAGTAGAAGTATATTATAAGCCTGGAGTAATGATTCTCCAAAAGAGGCTACATGAACAAGTAGGCAGAACATGTGTGTTGAGTGAATTCATCAATATTTTTGAACTTTGTTTCCTTCTATTTTAAATGGGAAGAATAACATCAACCTTGAGTAGTTTTGAGGATATAATTATATGTGAGCAAAGTGTCTAGCACCAGTACACATTAGGACTTCTACAAAAGTGAATCTATTTTATTGTTCTTATTGTTATCACTACAAATGTAGAAATGAAATAAATGTGTGAGTTACTTGGTGTTTTTATATTTTAAAATAGTAATCAAATTTAGCTTAATGCTAATGAAATTGGAAACATAGTAAATTCATGCATTAACAGGTTTATGAAGCCAATTTTATTGGAATTTAGTTACTTGGATAATTCTTGAATGTGTCACTATCACCAATAACCCAACACCAAGGTATTACTAAAGAAGATGATATTTATTAGTTCATTCTTAAAAATAAGTGGACAGGGAGATATATACTGGACCACTCTATTCTGATGATGAATATTTCTCATTGGTATGGATTGAATTGTGTCTCTCCAAAAAAGATATGTTCATAACCTAACCCTTGCCACATCCTATGATTTAGATCTTATTTGGCAATAAAATCTTTAAAGTTTTAAGATGAGGCCACACTGGTTTAGGGTGGGTCCTCATCCAGTATGACTGGCATCCTTATAATGAGAAAAAAAATTGGACACAGTTCGTTGGAGAGACAGAGACAGAGAGAGAGAGAAAGAGAGAGAGAGCAAGCTGATAGAAGCAGAGATTGAGTTATCCCACAATCCAAGGAATATCATGGATTGCCAGCCCTCTCCAGAATTCTACAGATTTCAAAGGAGGCAAGGGCCTGCCAACACCTTGATTTGGACTTCTAGCTTCCATAATTGTGAGACAATAAATGTATGTTGTTTTAGCCACCCAGTGTGCAGTATTTTGTTATGGCAGCCCTAAGAAATAAGAACCCCATGGAGACACACAGAAAGATCCACTTTCTTGTTGGTATGGCATCTGGAGGAGCTCCAGTGAGACCCAGAAAGGCTGAGGGAGGCAATTTCATTTACCACTTTGCTTTCCAAAAAGTTATTTCAGAGTAATGATAAAATTGCTTTTACATTTTTTTGATATGTGTGGAATTATATGAATATTATATTTTAATCAGGAGTTATCAAATTGTTAAAGGTGTTTTGGCAAGAAAGCCTGGCACTTGTGCTTTTATCTCTTCTGGACAAAAGGAGAATCTTAGAATCAGTAAGTATAATTCATGAAGGTAGCTCTGAGTCATTGTGGAAGCTTTAAAGCTAACTACAATCTACTTGCCAGTAGCAACTGCTCTTTATGCCAATGAAAAATCCATCTATATGACTGATCTGACAAATGTTCCATTGCATGTCAACCTTTGTGGAATAAATTACTTATCCATATAAATTAGCTTTAAGCATCTATTTTGCCCATAGGCTTTCCTTTTCTCCACTGAAACTTTAATAAGCATTTCTGCTAACCACTAAAACAATTCCTTAATTTGAAAAATAGCTATTATCAAATATCCAATATAATAATAAATTGACTTGAAACATAATCTCACTTATCAAATATTATTTTAAAACAGTCATATAAAATTGTTAAATTTTTACAAATATATTCAAACAACATACAAGCAAAAACAGCTAACATTTTCATAAATTTTTAACACTTCAGGGGCTTCAGATATTTATCTTCTTAAACAAAGATTATCTTCATATAGGATTAAAATTAGAGAACTCAATTAATTTATTTGTTATTAGACATTCTTCAGTATATATATATATGCATACTCTGTGCCCTGTGAGACTTCATAAGTTGAATGGGATATTACTTTTAATAAAATGACTTTTCAATCAATTTGTAAGGGCAGTTTCCTTGTCATTGAGTCCAAAGATTACATCTGTTCAACATTTACTAAAATGTGTCCTTGGTTACAGGTAAGGGACTGTGAAATCAGCAAACAATCCAATTTTCCATCTTGAAATGTTAAATATATAATAACAACCACCAAACATTTAATATTGCTCCTAATATGACTAGATGATTAGTGAGAAAATGTTGGGTATAAGTAAGTAGTCAAAAGAAAAATATGTAAAAGAAATGTTGCAAGATAAATTAATACTTTTTTTTGCATTTTACTATGTAGAAAGTACTAAGGAGTTGGAGAAAAAAAAAGGATGAAGTGTGATTGCTTGTTTTTAGTAAATGTACATGAGAAAATGCAAATCATAGAATATTGAAATAACATAAAATAAAAATTTAGAATGTTTTGAATAGAATAGTGCTAATAATAAATAATCCATGCACATATAATTAATGTAATTGAACATGGTGCAAGTACCCTGGGATTTCAGAAGACTTTGTGTATTGAAATGAGCTAAATTGGCTATATGAAACATAAGTCCTGAGTGTTTACTATTTGCCTGGAATTGTGCAAGCTACTTCACAGAACAGATACATTGAAAGGAAGGGCAGGAAACACAGGTGCAAAAGGGCAGAGTAGGAAGTTTTATATATCACTCCCTCTTTTAGAAAAATGTAAGAGCTGGAATAAAAGACTGGAATTAACTAGGTGGTAACCCTGGAACCAGACTGGACATTTAGAGCAACTACATGAGTGTCAGAAGAAACAAGAGGCTGTGAGATCTCATCTTTTGTAAGTGAAAGGAACCCACACAGACACTAGCCTTATTTTCTCTCAGAAACAATGTCTTCTGGTCTTATACCAGCAACTACTGGAACATAAAGAGCCAATACACCTCTTTATCTTTTTCTTTTTTTTTTTTTTCTTTCTCTATTTTATATTTTTGGTGGGTTTGGCAAACCCCTGAGAGGTGAGCAAAGACCCTGGCCTAGGTTTCAGCTTTAATAGCAGTAACTTCTGGCTTCCCACCAGCATAGAAGAGACTAGGAGAGCTAGTGCATACTTTATTATTTTTGTTGGTATTTTTATGGGTGTTTTGCCTGTTTGTTAGCTTTGGGTTTTCTTTTTTCCTTCTCTCTCTCTTTCTTTCCTTCCCATTATTTTTCCTTTTTCTTTCTTACTTTCTTTATTCTTCTTGTTCTAGACTGGTGGACTGAAAATTGAGAGAGCTAGATATTCTAGAATGACTTCAACATAATACTCAGGATGTTGATGTCTTAAAAATAATACAAAACATACAAGGGGACAGGAACATATGTCCTATTATCAGGAAAATAATTCGATGGAAAGTATTCTTGAGGAAGCACAGTTTCTGAAATTACAACACTCATAAATATGATCAATAAACTAAAAGAAAACATTGGAAAGAGCTAAGGTAAATCAGGAAAACTATATATGAACAAAATAAGAATTTCAATAATGCTGTAGAAGGTATAAAGAAGAACGAAGTGGGTATTCTGGAATTCAAAAGTAAAATTCAGCAGAGGATTTAAAGATCAGATTGAAGGAGGCAGAAGAAAGGATCAGTGAACTCTAAGATGAGATGACAGAAATTGTCCAGCTTGAGAAGCAAAAAGAAAAACAGAATGATAAGAAAATGAACAGAGACTGAGGAACCTGTTGGGCACCATCAAGCATACCAGTATAGGCATCATACGATTCTCAGAAGGAGAAGAGGGGAATAAAGGGCCATAAAAATATTTGGAGATATTATAGCAGAAAGCTTCCAATATCTGATGAAAGATGTAAATGGCATTGTCTATTCTATAGGAGAAGTTAATATGCTTAATTCTCTGTTATCTGTGCTGATTGGCAAGTACCTGAAATTGTTGGCTAGTGCTTATTCCATATTAGGCATTAACTGATTTGTTTTTATATTTCTGTGGTTATTTCCACCTTTTCTTTTACAACGTTACTTATTTCTGAATGATATGGTACACACTTAATTTTATTTTTTGAAATATAATCATATTTCAATTAGATATTTTTAATAAGCAGAATTAACAGTACCTACTGATTAACAATGCTATCTTAATCATAAAAATGTGTTTTTCTTGTACCATTCTGTGTCATTCACCTTTGATTATTCTTCTTTTAATTTCAAATTATTTCAATTAACATTGCTGTAAAATACATTTTGATATTATATAGGGCACGTTTTCCTCATTGCTCTTTTTTCACACTGCATTGATTATGCCTTCATGTATTCTCTTTCAGATCTACTTTAGAATAATCTTGTGATGTTCTAAATAAAATCCTTCAAAGTTGTAATAGGAATTGAATTGAATTGATATATTATTTTGGAAGAATTAGATTGTTCCATATTAAGATGCCTATGAAGGGAAATTGTGTGCCTTCTTTTTTATGCATATGTTTATTTGTTTCCTGTTAATGTTTTCTACTTTTCTTTATACGGAAACTATGCAGATTTTTCTTAAGTTTATTCTTTGGTGTTATCTATTTTTATATTTTTGAGTGGGAATTTTTAAAATACTATTTTCTAATTAGTTACTGATGGGTCACAGTCAAGCCATTTATATTATAGAATATTCAAGAATCAATTCAATTTACTGAATTACCTTATTTATTCTGATTAGTAATATTGATAAGAAGCAAAAGAAATAGAAAATCCAAACTGACCAATTACTGTGGAGGCAATTGAGAATGTTGTCAAATAATTTATTTCTCCAAAAACATTAGGCTTCAAAGCCAATTATTTAAGTGTAGGAATAGATAATGTCAAATGTCCAGCAAGAATAAAAGGAGCTTTGAAATTGCTTTAAAAGAGCCAGGATGATATTGATGCCAAAACTTAAAATACAGAACAATCTCACTTGTGAATATTGAAACAAATATCTTAAATGAAATATTAGAGAGTAGAAGCCAGAAGAATTTTCAAAAGATTATACAACATGACAAATGTTTTACATGATTCAACAATAAGAAAGCTTTTTCTGTATTTCAATATATTAATAAGTCAATGGGCAATATGATATTCATAGATGGCAAGGTGAAAAAAATAAAAATAGATGTATAGATATAGAGGTCTTTAAA
Organism: Cabassous unicinctus; assembly: GCA_029593785.1. Lineage (NCBI taxonomy): Eukaryota > Metazoa > Chordata > Mammalia > Cingulata > Chlamyphoridae > Cabassous > Cabassous unicinctus. The sequence goes on along the minus strand of JAQZBX010017583.1, from coordinate 10,304 downwards.
TATAGAAATATATAAATATTTATTTGAAATGCAAAGGACCCAGGATAGCTAAGATAATATTGAAGAGGAAGAAAATCAATGTTGAAGGAATCATAATATTAGATTTTAAGACAGTATAAAATACTGTAACTAAAAGATTGTGATGTTGGCATAAGTATAGAGAAACAGATAAATGGAATAGACCTAAACAAATATAGCCACTTGATATTTGACAAGGAAACTAATGAAATTGAATGGAAAAGTTGTATCACACCATAAACAAAATTTAAATTGAGATGAATCTTCAAACTAAATATGTAATTTTAAACTGTATGTTTTTTTGAGGAAAGAAAGAAGAACGGCTTTGTGACTCTGGTTGGGTGAATATTTTCTGGGCGGGATTCAAAACCCATAAAAGAAAAATTGGGCTTCACAAATATCCAAAACAACTGCTTATCCAGAATACCATTAAGTAAGTTTATCTGGAAAGTAGCTTATATTTATAATATTCAAGGGACTCCTACAATTTGATAAGAAAAGAAGATCAGATAACTCAGTTTAAAAAATGGATATAAGGGAAGCGGATGTGGCTCAAGTGGTTGGGCCCCCATTTACCATTTGGGAGGCCCCTGGTTCGACTTTTGGAGCCTCCTGGTTGAATTGAAGGCAAGCCAGCCCATGCAGTGAGTGAGCTGGAGCAGCAAGATGACACAACAAAGGGAGACAAGCAGTCACAGAAAAATGTGCAGCAAACGGACACAGAGAGAACAAGCAGCAAGGGAGGCATAAATAAATAAATAAATAAATAAATAAATAAATAAATAAATAAATCTTTTTTTAAAAAAAATGGATGTAAGCCTTCAATTAACATTTCCCAAAGTTACTCAACATAATTAGTTAAGAGTATCATGAGATACCACAACACGCCTATAAGAATAAATAGAATTCAAAAGACTGATAAAACCTAATGAATGCGTAGATTTAGAGTAACTGGAGTTCCCATATATTTTTAGTGGGAGTATAAACTGAAAGGACCACTATGAAATTTTTTGTCAGTTTCCAATAAATATGAACATATGCTTGTGCTGTGACCCAGCAGTTCCATTCCTAGGTGTATACACACAACAGATGAGAGCATATGCCCACAGAAAAGACTTGTTTAAGATTGCTCATAGCAGTTTTATTCATAATAACCCAAATTTGGGAAGAGCCCAGATGCCCATCACATAGAAAAATTTTATTTTCATTCAATTGAATGCTATGCAGGAATAAAATCAATGTGTGCAACCACATGAATTTGAGTCAATGACAATAATCTGAACCAAAGAAAACACATACAAGAGGGCCAATGTTTATTTTGTATGACTTCATTTATAGGGCATTCTGCAATAGACAAGACTAATCTATTGTAATATAATTCAAAGTAGTGATTATGCAGGTAGGAGAATTGAATGACAAATAGCATAAGGAAATTCTTTGGTTGGGATGGAAATTTTCTGTTTTGATCTGGGTGGTGGTTGCCCAGGTTTAGATATAGGAAAATATTCACCAAGTTGCCCAGTTACTATTTATGCATTTTCATTAGTGTAAATTATACATCAATTGAAAAAAAAGAAAAGAAAGAAAAAGGAAAACCTCCTGACAGAGAAGTCTCATACAGAAGAGAAGAGAAGAAAGGAGGGAAAATGGCAATTAACAGATCACATATTGAAGGGGCTTAGTTAGATACACGGGATTTTAATACTAGCACCTTGATCTACAAAACCAGAGGGGATGTTTTTCCAGAAAATGAGAACATGACTGACTCAAAAAGTGATTTTAGACCTCTTAATGAAATAGTCTACCCATATTCCTTCCTAGCATCTCCTCAGCAAAGGCAAGTAATAACTGGAAAGCAATCTATATAAACATGCTATGTATTATGTTATGTTGTTATGCTATATTATGTTATGTTATGAAGATGTTATAGAATGGATAAAGTATAATGAGAAAGGAATAAAGAATATTAGAAAAATACCCTAAAGAACAGAGGAAATTACCAATAAATAATTCAGTAGAGATTCAAAGAAAGCAAAGGAAGATGATTTCCTTTGAAACAAAATAAAACAAAACTCAATGAAAATAAAAAAGAAACAACAGGCAAATAGAACACAGGAAAGAAATATAAAAATTTTGCTTTACGAAGTTAAAACAATTTTGAATGCTCCAGAAAGAGAAAAACTACAAAAAGACAATTGAAAGATTTACTAGGGAAATTGAAGTCAGACTTGAGGGAAATATAAGAAGAAATGAATATAAAATGAAATACATTAAAATAAAATATTTAAAGTGTATAGATATGAAAGAAATATAAGGGAGGGTCACCAAATGCATAAAAAGTTGTCCATTCTTTTATTCAACATGTATTTATTGAACACCTATTTTTTTCTTTTTTAATTTTCTTTTTTAAAAAACTTATTTATTTACTTTTATTCAACCCCCTCCCCGTTTTTGCTGTTTTTTTTTAAATATATATTTTAAAAGATGCTTAGATTACATGAATGTTACACAAAAATTACAGGGATTCCCATGTTCCCCACCTCCCACTCCTCCCACACCTCCCACAACTTCCCACATAAACATCTTTCATTAGTGTGGCGCATCACCTGCAATGGATATACACATCTTGGGGCTTTGCCACTAAGCATGGACCATAGTTCACATTGTAGACCACACTCTCTCCCGCACAGTTCTGCATGGTATATGCTGATGTAAAATGGCCTATATCTGTCGTTGTAATGTCACTCAGGATAATTCCCAAGTCCTGAAAAATCCCCTGTATTACAACTGCTTTTCCCTTCCCTGTCCCGAAAGCGTCCAGTGTCCACTGGCTCCACCTCACTGTTGTAATTTCTTCCATTGCTTGAATCACAATATGTCTACAATAGAATACCATTAAATCCACTCTAGTCCATAGCTCTTCCCCCAATCCTGAGGAGTTTGGGTTGATGATGTCCACTCCACCTCCAAGTGAGAGGGGGCTTATATCCCATGAATACGATGGATGGGATTATCCTGCCTGCAGCTGCAGGCTCTCTCCATTCCCTGGGATGGCCATTGTCCATCATCATCTCCTCACCAGGTGACTTGGGTGAGTCCAATGAGCTGTAGAGTAGGAGTTGCAGCTCCACCGAAATTCCAGGCACAGCTGGCACATGGGCAGGCCAGAGGTTCCAGTCTCTGGAAGTACACCTACAAACTCCAGCATCACATGCAGGTTTGAACAGAAGGGACTGATGGACCATGTGCATGGAAGACTTATTTGAGTACAACTCTGTCACTCTCAGGAGCACAGATTCCAAAGTAGAGCCCACTGATAAGGCATCAATCTCTGGAGCTATCCCCCCTTATATAGGACCTGGGTGTCTCCAGAGCCCTCAGGAGCCCCTCTGTGTGGGGTGATAGCCACTTTGGTGTTCTATGAGCTCCTACTGAGGTGTGCGTAAGTGTTACCTCTGGGTTGACCTCCCGACTCTCTTTGAAGTCTCTTAGCCACATGAACTCATTTGTCTTTACCTTTTCCCCCTTTTATTCAAGATCTTTTTCCAGTCGTATTGCCAGTTGGCACTTGGTATTAATCCCTCATTGCCAGGGAGGCTTTGAACACCTATTTTGTGCCAGGTATTGTTCTATGGACTTAGGGTATAGTCAAGGACTTCTGCCCTCATGTTGTTTATATCCTAGTAGAGGAGTTTGGAATTGTCTAAATTTGAGGATAGAGAAACAGCTAACAATTGAATGCTTATTTTGTGCCAGACACTAAGTTTTGTACGCATAACACATACATAAACTCCCTGAAGCAGGTAATATTACCATCTGTAATTTTTAAATGAAGAAAGTGGGGGTACAGAGAGCTTAAGTAACTTGTCCAAAATCACATAGCCATGATTTAAATCTAAGCCATCTGGCCCCAATGTCCATATCCCAAGCCATGAATAAGTTATGCTGCTCATCTAAGAGTAGAAAGAAATGAGTATGACACAGGCAACCAATCTGTATCAGTCAGCACAGATACAGAACCAATAGGACATATATGTGTATGTGTGTGCAGATATATGTGTGCATAATGTATATATGTGCATGCATGTATATCAATGTGTATATGTACATATATATATGTCTCATATATATTTTCTTACCCAACAATGGGCTTCGGTGATTGTAGGTGCCAGCAAGTCTGAAATCCATAGGGTAGGCTGGCAAGTTGGAAATTCAGGCCTGAATGATGTTATAGTCTTGAAGATGAATATCTCCTAATCTGCGAGACCTCAAGATTTACTCTTAAAGCCCTTTCTAATGATTACCCAGATTATGGAGGATAATCCCATTTACTTAAAGCCAACTGAATGTGCATGTTACTCACACCTACAAAATATCTTCAAAGAAAGAGCAAATTAATGATTAATTGAATAACTAGGTTCTATAGTCTAACCAATTTGACATAAAACTGACCATCACACACTTCTCCAAAGCATTAGTTAATTTGGAGTCTTGAATAGATTCATGATAAATTTTAGGCAAAATATTTATAGATAGCTGGGTAATTTATTTGACATCACATCATAGGTCACATTATATCTAATTATTGAAATTTTAAGGATGCTAAAGTCAATTATTTGTTTCAGGATATATCAGCATGTTTCCTCCTTTATAGTTTGCCATCAGCTTTTCAGCTAATATTTCAGCAGGCATTGATGATTGCCACCAAGTTCAATTATTTCATTAAGGTTTGCACTAAAGTGACTGTCTAATTCTGTCTTTTCTATTGCATTTATAGCAAGCATCTTTTATAAAGAACTTTTGTCATTCTTTTGTTACATTGAAATACAGTTTGAAATCTCAAATTATCAACCCTTTACTTTTATTCATCTATTTTTATAGAATATGTTCATTCCCTAACAACTTCCATTGATATGTAGATAGTTGATAGAGGTAGATATTTAGGTTAGATATATAGATAAGGTGATATTGTATGTGTTTATGAAAAATTGCATCTATTATTCTTCTTGATGATTAAACAGACCCATCTTTGGCCAGAGGCAGCTCCTTTAAGTTGGGTAATATATCCTTTTGATATGTTTCCAAGAGTGTTGACTAATATCTTTGCTTTGCACAAAATACGATGCCCAGGATTTACCTATACATTTTGTTTGTTTCTTTATTTAGCTCCTGGCATAGAATAACCCATTTTTATAAATGTCCCTGCTTCCTTTTAGTAGGGAATATAATTTAGATATTACAATTTGAATGCTACAAATGTTTATAGTTATTGAATTATTATCGTTTGCAGGCCTACCTTTTATGAACAGTGCTAGAAAAAAATGGGTATGCGTGCATTTGTGTATATCTGAACACACATGCAAATTTGTATATATATATAAGTCATTACAGAAAATTATAAGTTAATATCTAGTTTTCTTATTCCACGTTAAGATTACTGTGGTGTATTTATATTCTTTGATGTTATACTTGTATCCCTTTTCTCTAATAATGAACATTTTGTTCCTATTGATGTTACTATAACTATTAAATTTAACTTACTATATATATAATACTTTCAAAATAAATCTAACTTTTCACTCTCTATATCTTTAATAAATAAGACTATTGAAATCAATTTAAGATTTATTTGTAGAACTTCTTGTCCTTATAATATACATGCGTAGACATGTACATTCAAAATAACGTATATTTAATTTCCATTAAGTAATATTTTATTTGTGTAGTTTTGACACTAAAGATATACTTTAGATTTATTTATTTTGATATTTAGGATTAGTTTTGTGTGTATTTATGCTTTAATTTTACTTTGTATCTTTTAATTATTTAAAAATATTTCCATGGTTCAAAACTTAAAACTCCTGAGCAAAGAACATTGATAGAAGTGTCATTTCAATCCCTGAAGCTTCCACTATATTCACTTTTTATTGGTTTTTGGATTCTATTTGCTTTGCTTTTAAAAAGCAAGCCATTATGTATATATATTCATTTGTCTCCCTAGTCTCATAAAACTATAGTTTAAATATTATTCAATATCCTGGATTTTTCATGTAAGAACTTTGTCTGGAGATCACTCGTTTTTGGTCTATGTATTAGTTTGCCAAAGGGGTGCTGATGCAAAATACCAGAATTCTGTTGGCATTTATAAAGGGTATTTATTTGGGGTAGAAGCTTACAGTCACAAGTCCATAAAGTGTAAGTTACTTCCCCCACCAAAGTCTGTTGCTACATGTTGACCCAAGATGGTGGGTGATGTATATGAGGGCTCAGTCTTCCTCTTCCTCTCACCTTCTTCCAATATCAGCTGTAGACTGGGATAAGTCTCGTCTCTCTCCCGGGGCTCATTTCTCTCTGGGCTCAGCTGCTCTGCTCTCTCCCCAAGGCCAGCTGTAAACTATCAGGTGAATAGCTTGTCTCTCTTCCCAGGGCCTCTGCCATGTCTAAAGGTGCTTTCTCTCTTTCCTCACCTATCTGCTTCTCTGTGTTCTTCTCCTGTGTGTTCACTTCTTGGGCTCTTGCATCAAAACTCCAATTGTCTACTCTGCCTTGTCATTTTCTCTGTGACTTCCCACCCACCAAGGGGGTGGGGACTTGATGTCCTACAACATGGCCTAATCAAAGCATTAGTCATAATTGAATCAAGTAAAAGTGAAGCATCTGAATCCAATCCAATCTAATATGCCCAGAGGAACAGACCAGTTCACAAACATAATCCAATATCTATTTTTGGAATTCATAAACAGTATCAAACTGTTACAATCTGTATGTATTTTTTCTTCTCTTATTTTACACCTGCAAAATACTCTATTTTGTGACTATGCCATATTTATGTAACTCATTCTTCCTGATGGATCTGTAAGTTGTTTCCAGTCACTTTTTATCTCAGCTGTCTACCATGCATAAAATTATATATAGTTATTTAACATATTGAAGAGTTGTGTGTGTGTGTGTTTATATGTGTTTTGTATTTTTCTTTTTAGACTAGATTTCCAGAAGTGAGTTTGCTGGGTCAATGGAAGATACATATATAATCCCACTAGATATTACTAAATATTCCTGTATAACCATCTTACCATTTTGCATATGCCTTTGAGAGTATTTGATTCTTCACCATCATAGCCATATCGTATTTTACCAGAATTTCAGATATTTGGCAGAAAATAAATTATATCATTGTGAATTTTGAATTTCAATTTTTTTATCATGAGTGATATTGAGTATTTTTCCCATGGATGTAAGAGTATATGTGTTGGTTTGTCTGAGAACTAGTGGTTTATAAAATTCAAAGATTTTTTTCATTTATGTTACAGTGTTTTCCACTGAATTTTTAATAGTTCTTTATGAGTTTTGATATTGTTCTGCATGTAATAAAATTGGTAAGTGTTAATTTTTCTAGACTGCAATTTGTCTTTTTAGTTTTTTCGTGGTCAAACCTGTATCTTTAAGGCAGCAAATTTTTCTTATATTAAAACATGTAATAATAGGTAATATTTTGCTATATAATTTTAGCATGCATGTCTTAAATTTGCAGGCTACTAATACAAATACCTCATGATGGATTGGATTAAACAATGGGAATTTATTGGCTCATGGTTTTGAAGCTAAGAGAAGTCCAAAATCAAGGCATCAGCAAGGTGATGCTTTCTCCCCAAAATCTGTAACATTCTGGTGCTTGCTACTTGTCATCTTTGGGATTACTTGACTTCTATCACTGCTTTGTATACATAGCAATGTACTCTCCTTTCTCTTCTGGGTTCTGTTGGTTTCCATGGCCTTCTCAGATTGTGGCTTCCAGTTTCTTTCTCTTTATCAAATATCAAGTAATCAAGATTAAGACCCACTCTCATTTTGTTAGACCACAATTAACTTAAAATAACATTTGCAAGAGATCCTGTTTACAATGGATTCACACCCACAGGAATGTGAATTAATATTAAGAAGATATCTGAAATGAGGTACATAACTCAATCTACCACAATGTATTTAAATCAACCAAAAGCAGGATATGATGTGCTCAATTTAGTAAATTTATGTGATATAGACATCATTTTTAAAATATAAATTTAGTTCTTTTTTAGAAATTACGTCGTAGAAACTCTGGGCTTGAGAGTTTTTGTTTGGTCATTTGCTTGTTTTTTAAATATTTTATCTTCTTAATAATCAGGAAATGAGAAAATGCATTTGTATTAGTTTTCCATTGCTACTGTTACAAATTACCACAAAATATGTGCAGTGGCTTGGAGTTATGTATACTAGAAAATATGTTCTTAATCTTAATTCATTCAAGTGAGTGTAAACTCATTTTAAATAGGGCCTTTTGATGAGGTTACTTCAGTTAAGTTCTGGCCCAACTGAATCAAAATTGGTCTTAATCCTATTACTGAAAGATTTATAGAAAAGGCCACAGAGATAGAAAGATGTAGGGGAAAATGCCAGAAGTCATTTGAAGCCTGGAGGAGAAAGGAGAAGACATTGCCATGTAACAAAAAATTCCAAGGACCAAGGATGGCCAGCAGCCAGCCCTAGAAAGCCACAGTCTTTGAGGAAAAAGCATAACCTTGCTGATGCCTTGATTTTGGGCTTCTCTTAGCCCCAAAGCTTTGACTTTATAAATTCCTGTTGTTTAAGCCAACTCACTGCATGGTGTTTGCAAGGAGGAAACTAAAACACTTTGGCTTAAACAAAACAAATTTCTTATCTTTAATTTCTGTAAGGTAGAAGCCAACACAGGTCTCCCTGGGCTAAAATCAAGATGTCAACAGGACCTCATTCCTTTCTGGAAGCTAAGGAAGAATCTGTTACTTTGTCTTTTCCCATTTCTAGAGGCTGCCCACATTCCGTGGTTGTGTTCACCTTCCCTCATCTTCAAAGCCAGCAGTGTTGCATCTCTTTGGCCTTTATTTCATAGTCACATCTCCCACTGATTAAAGTCAGAAAAGGTTCTCTGCTTGTAAGTACTCATGTGATTAGACTCAGCTCACTCAGGAAATTCAGGATAATCTTCCTTTCATAAAGTTACTTTTACCTTGTAAGGTCATGTATTCATAGGTTCTGGGGATTGGTACAGGGATACCTTATTTTGAAGGGGAGTAGATGGCATTATTCTGCCCACCAGAATATTTAATTGTGTACTTTATATTTCAGGTTTACCTAACAAACTAAAATAATTTGATCAACATATTTAATGCATTATTGCATGCATTTATTTTTTGAGTTAAATGTATTCTCAAATAAAAGCAGTAGAATAAAGGCAGGGATCCTAAACTTGAGAAAATTTGATCTGTTAGTAACATACTCACTAACACACAATATTTTTATTTCTTCCCAAATACCCACTTAGAGTAATTTTTATTTCACTGTTTTAATTTTCCTTTAAATCTTAAATATTTTAAAATTATATATATATCATATATTTATATATTAGATGCATATTATATTCATTTTAATTTATATTGTGAGTGTAGTTATTTAAGTGCTGTGGTATTTTCTTGTCTTCTCAGTATGACCAAAGTTAAATATGATTTAATGGATGATTTCATAATTTTGACAGTTATTGTTTTTCCTCTAGGGACTTCAAAATGCACTTAGAATTCAGACAAAAGTTAATTCATTTTTCTTTTAATTTAAAGTGTATGAGTCATAAATTATGTACCACAAAGACTTAATTTCATATACTACAACATGAATCCAATTATAAATACAGACAGAAATTATAAATATCTTAAATTATTAAAGGATTACCAGACGAAGGTAGAAATCTAGAAATGGAAGATAAGTTATTTTATTATTTGTCATATTATCTCCAGACATACACAGTTAAAAAAAGCAAAGTTACCCACACATGTTTTGGGGCAGTTTACAATATGAAGGTAGGGTATACATCTTTAAAAAAAATTGTTTTTAAAAAGCCAAGAAAGTAAGGTAGCACGGGTTTGAGCTCAAAAATGAGGGAAGCTTGATGTGTGGAATTAAAAACAATAACAAAAACAACAATGACAACAACCAGAACAAAATTTGTGAGAAACCAGAAGGGAATTTGAATTCTGTTCTGATCAATGTAGTAGGTCTAATTTATGTCGTATGGTGAGCTTTTAGCAGATTGCTTTCAGAGATAATCGTAGGAAGATTTTGGGTGTAAAACATTTGTCTCTGTCCTTGTCTTTGTCCTACAGTGCTTCTTTACTGAAGAATCAGCCCACAACATGCCAGATTACATGGGTAGGATTAGGGCAACAGACGTCTTTGTTAGTATTGAGGAACTGCTGAAAATATATGCCAATTATTGA
>JAQZBX010017582.1:0-35421 GCA_029593785.1 Cabassous unicinctus | reverse complement strand
TTTTTAAATTCATGACGAGAAACTTGAGCAAAGATTAGATGCAGTTAGTCATTCAATTTTGAAAACAAGATTTTCTTTACTCCTCCTTCAAACTTCTGGATCATTTTAACTGCAGAGATCTTAAGATCTTCATATTACCAAATTAGCTATTTAAATAAAAAGAAAAACAGCTATTGCCATTTGCCATAGCTTATCTGTGGTAATCAGAATTTTCTCAGTAATGTAAAACTAAAACAAAATACAGAAATGAATTTGTTGATGAAGATAATTTAAAATTGTAACTGTCACCCATATCCCCTGATTTCATACTTTTTCTTCTTCAAAATAGTCCTTTATTCCTATTGATGGATTTTAATAAGTAATTTTATAATTTGGTTTTACAAAACAAGTTTCTACTGACAGAACTCTTTTTCTTTTTATACCATGGACGTCCATTTAGATTGTTAAATCCCTTAATTTTACAAATAAAAACTTTAAAGTTCAGTTTAAGTGGCTTGTTTTAAGTTATAGAGCCATAAAATTAAAGAAACAAAACCTCATAACTCTTTCATTAACTATTCTTTCTATGATTCGTTATCATAGTTTCTTTAATATGTCTTGTCCATACCATGCCATTTAACACTTAATGAGATAGTTTGTATATAGATATTCATTTATTCAACAAGTAATTGTTGAGAGTCCTCTCTGTGCCAGCCACACCTTTAGGCACTGGGGACATCCTCTAAGTGTGGAAACTGCTGAAAATAAAATAAGAGAAGTAGATTCTATTCAGCCTCCTTTGAATTTTGGCAGAATACATACCTGCAGTTAGCCACTTTGCGTGTCTGTGTGTGTGTTTGTGTGTATGCACACGCATGTGTGTGTGTATACCACTGGGTGGTTTTAACATATTATTAGGACTTTTTTTTTTTTAGCTATGGCTGTATTTTAGGGAAGTAAAAATCATTTTTTAGTGTTTTGAAAGGTGAGACAAACAAATGAACACTTCAACTCGAAGCACATTGTTTCCATACCATATACCTGGTAATGTGTTTGGCAGCCACAGGCACAAAGATGAATGAAACAAAGAATGTGTGTACACTGAAGCAGAGTGTAGTGGGTGCACGGGCATGGAGTTGTGAACTGGTCTGGCATTTCCAAGGAAGTTTATTGCAGCATGATACTTGGAAGGAGTAGTGAGTGGACATTTTTAGGCCTGATTAGATGATTGAAGAATAGAAGTCATAAAATGTGAGAACTTCTCTTTTTGTGCCTTAGGTATTCCTCATGCTTCTCTCTTATTTCTTTTCCTAAGTGTTAAGGTCCTTAAGAGCAGGAACCATATTTTATACTTTCCTATCTTATGATGACTAGCACAGTGCTAAGCATGGCAAGAGCTCCATATATACTTACTGATTAATTGTTCTCATCATTCACTTAAATATTGTTTGGCTCCAATAGGTGTAATGTTCTGTACTAGTGCAATGAGAAATAAAAGAAATGTGATACAAAGCCAATTGTATTGAACCCAAAGGAAAAAAATATGTATAGTAGGGATTTTATCTGTTGTGATGACTGCTAGATCTATACACTATGGAGTTTACATTCTTACAAGGGGAGACAAACAATAATAGGTAAATAAGGTAAATAGTGAAATGTATAGTATGTTAGTGAAAAATACTAAAGAGAACAAAATAAAGTAGGAAAGGTATATATAAAGTATCAGAGAGGAAAAGAGAAAGTAAAGTTTCTTAATTTCTCCTGCCTCAGTTTCCTCAACTTCAGAAAGGAAAAATAATAAGATTAAATGAGTTAATATATGTATATATAAAATCCTCAGCACAATTCCTAGAAGATGGTAAGATAAATGTTAGCTAATATTATTTATACATTTGGCTAAAATAAGTTTAGCACATTAGCCATTTTATTTCATTTTCATTACTTGTAGACTTTTAAAAAATTAAAATATATCCTTCCCAACACTTTTGTTCTACTTTATATTTAGGCTGATTCCGTCACCCGTGTCTTGCTACTTATAGCTTCTACTTCCAATGCACTCACATATAAGATTACTTTCTTATTGAAGTGAATTGTTGTTCTTTAATATTACTTCTTCTAGATAACAATATTTGCTTATCTCGATGCTGGGTCATCATTTTCTATTTCAGGCATCAGGCAGACATCCAGATCTTTCTGTGGCAAATATTTAATGTTTCATCACTTATTGCATCTCAACATTAAGAGGTCTGACAAAATAAGGGCTTTATGCTTGCTTGCCAGCTAAAAATGAGTACAGTTTTGGAACTGTTATTAACAGACAGAAATGTAAACTCTTCAATAGTAATCTTTTGGAACTAAGATCATTTGCATGGATTAGGTGAAGCTGCAGGTCTTTTACTGTTTTTTGCCTACCTAACCTCTGTGAATCCTTCCCCCTTTCCTCCCATCTCTTTTCTCTGATCCTAGAAAACTAGATTATCTCTTTGTGCTCATTTAGCACTCCATACTTAGCCCTATCATAGCCAGACTCATTTGATGTTATAATTACCTGTTTACCTGAATCCCCAACCTCCACCCTCTACCACAAGGCAGTAAGCTTCTTGAGATGGCAACTATGCTCTCTCCATGTTTAGATCCCCAGTATTCGTCACACATAGGAGGTGCTCAATAAATACTTAAAACATTAAATATAATGCCTGGAGTGCCTTTTGTTTATCAAGATTATAGAAACATAGGCATTTAACCTTGATCTCACATCCCTTGGTTGCTCCTTTGTCTCTCCTGACTGCTTTCTTGGAAAGAACACTGCTCAAGCTTGCTGCCACATCCCATCCTACATAATCCCCTGTCCTGCTCTGACCCAAAAGCATTTCTAGTTTTCTGGTAAGTAATGTGTAGCCAGAGGAAGATGGCACACACACACACACCCACAGATAGGTTGGTTGTCAGGGAAGACCACAAAGGTGGGCAGTCCCCTGTGGAGTAACTGTGGTCCAAGACATGTTCCTTAGCTCTTCCTAGTAAAAAACTTGATTTTGTCTTTTCCCTCAAAGGTGATAGTCATCTTGGAGTCTGATACAAACCGTCTATATTTACAAGAGATTACTTTATAAACCAGATGACCTACTTCATTAATTTATTCATTCATTCATTCATACCTACTATCCAGGCTACTAACTTAATAATATCAGAGTACCAATGAGATCCATCTGATAATTGGAAGGTTGTCTAATGACTGTGGAAAGAAAATGGATTATTCTATCTAAGCTGAGGATGAATCTGGTGAACTATCCTTTGCCCACAAGAGTATGGCAATGTCACCCTGGTGACTTTGAAGAAAATAGGGTTAGGGATAGTAAGGTCTTAAGTAGACCTTTAAGGGTGCCTAAATCTTTTTTTTTTTTTTTCTTATTTGCAAAAACAAAACAGTTTTAAAATCTAGAAAATAAAGAAAATATCAATGGCATTTTATAAATATTACTAATTATTAGTGTACAATTTGATTCTGTAATTACTTGATCTCAAGATGAGTTTCTGAGATAATGATAATGTGGTATTGCCAATGATGGGGATTAGGGAAGAAGGAATGGTAGCAGATTGAAATTGGGTGAGAGTTCTCTGTACCCTGTACCTCCTCTAATTCAAGAAATCACCATAGTTTCAAGGTGAACTTCAGGGTGAATTTCACAAAGAAGGTTAAAGGTGTACTTGGGGTTTTAGTTGGCTTACTTGTGCTCATGCACATAATAACACTGCATGATGATCTGCTAAGAGTGCTTTATCAACACTTATGACGTGTAGGTTAAGTGAGCATTTAAAAAAATAAGTTGTACCTCTTGTCAAGGGCTACAGTGAGTCCTTCATGCCTTATATCAAGGTCCTTTCTTATTCCAGAGGTTGGAAACCCAAGTGCCTACAGAGGCCAGGCTGGTGGGAATGAAGCAGGAAGCCACTGCAGTGACCTAGAGAGCCAAGTCCTTTCTGGAGGAGCAGCCATTGCTCCATTCCAGATAATTGTTACAAGGCAGGAATCTTGACCTAGTGTTACCACATTGTCCAGTTTTTCAGGTAAAGGAGGAAATCTAAATTTTCATGCGAAACCTTTTTTGTCAACTAATAGCCTTTTATTATTAATAGCAAGTCATGTGCAAGCCAAACAACACTTCTGCGGGTGGGATTTGGCTCAGAGTCATCTAGTTTGTAATGTTGGTGTTATATTTTGTTTACATACTTGTTAAATTAGAGACATTACTTTTCTACAGATTTGCTTTACTTCAAAACATTCTCTAAAATATTCTATATCTGGTTTTGTGGTTTTAAAACTCTCTGCCTCTCCAGCCTGGGTACTTTGTGCATAAGTTTTCTTTGGCCACTGCATTTTCTCTGACACCCTCACCATTGCAGTGAGCAGTCCAAAGCTAAACTGAGACATTTTATATATAACACTGCTAAATACCCATGGGCATTACTACGTATTCATATTATACCTGATGTGTAAACTACATAAATACAGCAAAAGATTATTTCATGGGACGTGGAGATTATATGATCTTTGGGCTCCCCTTTCCAGAATACACACAGAGATGATCTTCCTTCTCTTGTTTTTTGAGCAACCTTACCAGACAATTGATTAACTATGTTATCTTTTACATTTAATCATGTTTGCTAGAGATGTTGTTTGGACTTGAGTGTTTCCAGATGTTTATACATATTTAGAGGCAATGTCTTTGAGTGAGTTTGTTCAATGGCTGAGGAGCCTTACTATTTTCACTTTCAGAGTAACCTGATTTTCAAGGTCTGGAGGGCACATTACCACTAGATAGTACTGGTTACTCTAGTTGGGAACTTGGCATCCACTGCCAGGTGACTTGAAGACTGATAAACATTTTTATAGCAAAAGAGTATATACATTTTAGTTGTATCATTATATTGCACTACCCCAAATGGGCATTATTCACAATGGTTTCATTCTCATGGAACATTTTTGGGAAAATATGGTGAGGTATATCAGTTTTCAACAATCATTGGACCTGCATATGTTGAGCTGCATCTTGAGTAGCCAAAATATCAGTAATGCATGGATAAAATGTGAAAATTAATCCTTACAACATGCTTAGTGCACTCTTAAATAAATTATGTAAATGCAGACAAGTGTTATTTTATCAATGTTCCCTATGAGAAACTTCACTATACTACAGAAAAGCAAAACTGAAATATGCTGCTGGCTAATTTACAAAAATAAATCTGAGTACAACAGTTAGTTCAAAGATGTTCTGGTGTGGCCTATTACTATTCTTTAAAACAGTTCTCTAGATTCTTTTTAAGGATATATATTTGAGAGCTGGTGATCACTTTTTAACTTTTAAGAAAAGCATACATAGTAAGCATTTTCTACGTATGCATACAGACCCTCCCTTTCTACTTCTTTGTATATTTTTAAAGACACAAAAGGAGTCTGTCACTTGAAGTTATCGGTCTAGACTGCTTTTTCTTTGCAATCATATAGAATGGCAAGACCAAACAGAAAGCTCATTTATATGTAATAATTCATGTGAAGGAAAGGAATGGATATATTAAGGGAGAATTACAAAAAGATCCTCATTTGGACTTGAAAAGTCAAAAAAATTTTGGGGAAATCAAGGAAGGCCTCTCTAAGGAAATAGCGTTTAAGCTGAGATAAATTGGACTTAGTTTAGTGAAGAGCAAGAGGTTGGGACAGGCAATGGCATTCCAAGCAGAAAAGTAGGAATAACATCCTGAGCATTTTAGAATCAATCAGAGGGATAGCCTTAATTTTCCTATGCAGTATTTAGATCATCCAGGTTAATGCAGTGCTCTTTCTGACTCTTCATTATCTTTTTCTCTACTCGACTAAAACAGAAAGAGATATACTAGTGTAATGCTGTGCACAAAGCTTGTAAATTTCCAGCAAAAAGATGGCAACTTCCCTATGCTTTTAAGAATCAGGGATATAGATATATTTTATAGATATAACATTTAATTTTTGGAAATAATATTTATCCTTATTACAGTGCAAATGCACATTTATTATAGAAAATTTTGAAAATCAGCAGAGAAAATTAAAATCACCTATGCTCCTACTACCCAGAGACACCAAAGGATAGTGCTATTCTATTCCTATGTCCATATAAATGGCAGCATTTTTTAAAATTAAGATTATGGTTATACATGCAAGTTTGTAGTGTGTTTTCCACCTAACAATGTAATGGACTTTTCCCATTGCTATTACATTTTCTATAACATGATTTTAGTGACTATGTATAAAATAATAATTTGGATGCTTAGTATGTAGTGGGCACTGTTTTAAGATTTCATATACATTAACTTATTTTATCCCCAGAACAACCCTATGGGGTTAAAATCTCCATTTTATAAAGAAAGAAATTTGAAAACTTGCCCAAGGTCACAAGCTGATAAAGGTTGAAGCCAGGATTCAAACCCATGTAGTCTGATTCCAGAACTTGCACTCTTAACCAGTAACGTTACACAGCTCTTGATTCTCTTAATTTAAGTAAAACCCTATTTTAGACTTTGAGATTGTTTCCAATATAGTATTTGGCTATTTGAAATAATATTCCTGATTCTGTGAGTTGGCAATTTAGGCTAGGCTCAGCTGGGACAGCTCATCCCTGTTCCACATGGTATTGTCTGGGCTCACTCATCTGCCTGCTCCTCAGCTGTACTGGCTGGAATGGTGGGGCTTCTCTCTCTCCGCATGGTCTTTCATCCTAAAGGGAACTAGTTTAGGTTGTTCACATGGCAGTGGTGTTCCAAGAAAACCAGGCTGGAAGATGCAAGTCCTCTTGAAGTTTAGGCTCAAAACTTCACCAGTGACACATGTCAGTTGTATTCCATTGGTCAAAGCCAGCCCCAATTCAAAATGTGGAGTAATAGATCCCACCTCTTGAAGGAAGTTGCTGAAAAGTATTTGTGGTCACTTGCAATCTACCACTGTCATCATTGGTGCTCTGAAGGCTTCCATGTGCCTAGAACCTGTAAGTTGTTGAACTTTTGTAGCAAGAAATGGCCTGAAATAAATGTTCCTGACCATAGGTGAGCATGGGCCAGAATGATTGTTACCTTGACTCAGAGGCCTGGCCTCACTCTCAGGAGCCTATCCCTATCCCTACACAGTTTGTGAAAAATGTAGACTTTCTACATGAATGTGATCCCTTCTTAAGTTGTGAGCTTTTACACTCTTCTGCACTGAAACGATAAGGACGCCTAGAGTTAAAGAGCTTCAGTTATCAAGTTAGGAAAGATGTTCTTAGGGTACCTCGATGCAACTGTCTAAAACAAATGTAAAAATATACTGAAGATAGTTTGGAGTAAGTGGAGCCTGGCAAAGGTATTGGGTCTTTTACAAAGGATGTATCTGAGAGGTATATTTTGGAAGAGGTGGCTTGCCCAGTGAAGATAAGAACCAAATGGAAACAATAACCAGAGTGAAAATTGGGCTAATCCAGTAGAAGGTCTTAAGAAAAATGAAAGAAGATGTAACTGCAAGATATGTATGCTCATACATAAAAATGGCATAACGTGAATAAATAGGTGAAAGGTGAAACAGATGGTAAAAGGTTAAGTGGGGAGGCTAGGTACATGCTGTGTGTGAAGGAGCTGTGTGAGCAATTGATATGCAGGTTGAAGATAATTGGAAAGGGAAAATGTCATTTAGGGTTACTCTAGCAAGCATAATTTTGCTAATTGGCATATTTATAAGGATGGAAAGATTATGAGTATATTAATTTATTACCTAATCAAATGATAATTTTGTTGTAGCCACTAAGATATTACTCTCTAAAATGTTATTGTTGATGTTATTTTTTAATCCAGTGATATATTTTGTTGAGTGCACGTATTGTTTTAGAGTTTAAGTATAGAGGTATGTCTTGTGTGGGGCTTATCAACTGGAGAATATGAGGCATTTGCTCTCACAAATATAGGAATGGAATGGACTGTTCATTTATCTTTAACTATTTCATAAGCTAAGTTAATCATAGTATAAAAAGTATAAATGATGACTTAGCATCAAGTAGCATATTAAATAAATATTGGTGTTTTATATAATTTATATAGTCTCACCTTGATAAACCAATTAATTCATTCAGTGTAACTTCTATCTCAAGTTGTATCCAAGTATGCTCACTGAGCACAAGATGAATGTGTGATGTCATTATAAATATTTTAAGATTTATTCATAATACCACATGACACAAAATCAATTCATTATTTTTTCTATTTAAGGTTGATGTTATTCAAAAAGTCTTGTGATATTTGACATTATTCAGAAGGATTTATGTAGAATAGCTATTTACTTATTTTCATGGTATCATATGCTGATTTATTAATTAACATCCTATTGAAACATAAGTTTAATTTTATATTGTTACATTCACTTATTTAATGGTTCCTTTAATAATCCAATTAGAATATGTATATAAAACACTTAAATAAAACACTCATGCACATTACCAATAAAGTATAAAGTTGCATATTCATTTTCTTAGAAGCTTTATCACACAGAAATTATTACTCATAATATGAGATCATTAGGGGCAAATCTATAGCAAAGGATCCTTTTTATAATTTGCCAGTACCCGTACTCACTGGCTTCTTTTAAAAACCTCTCTTTCATTTTAGACACATACATTGCTAAAATTGTATGGGCCTTCATGGTAAAAATAAGACTGTAAAACTATGTTAACTAATTAGAATATGCAGTATTCAGGAAATATTTAAGCACCTACTGTATGCCAGTCCCTGTACCAGCAATTGGAAATATAAGAAGGACCTAGACACACAAGGTCTTTGCTCTAAGGGTGTTTACATTCCTATGGGGAGAGATAATAAATAAGCAAATAAATGAGTTTTTAAAATTCAGTTAACAATAAGAGATATCAGTGAATTAACAATGAGCATGTTAGAGAGGGCCTAATGTTTACATTAGGTGCTCAGGGACACCCTCTCTGAAGGGTGATATGTAATTTGAGCTCTGAATGGCCAAAAGAAGGCAACTCTGCAAAGATTAAATCAAGTCACCTAAAAGCCAATTTGCTCAGATATTAATTTGCATATTGAAAGGAAGCAGAGAGATGAAAACATTGGTAGAATAGTGGCAGATATTCCCTTTAGAACATACACTCAGACATACAAAACCACACTTTGAACTTCATTATTCATGCTACATAACTGTGAAATAAATTTAAATTGCATCTTAGGTATAAGATTCATTCTGGATCCTGATTATTAGTGAATTTGAGGTGCCGTTAATATCACATCTTCTTCTCTGTTAAGCCTGTGTCTACTGGGCTTAAACCAAGGCATAAAAACAGGTGAGTCATAATGGAATGTTATGGGAAGATGATAAAAGGATGTGGAATAAGTAATTTTTAAAAATATACGGGGGCAGATGTGGCTCAAATGGTTGGGCATCTGTCTCCTATATGGAGGGACCTGGGTTCGATCCCCAGGACCTCCCGGTAAAAATAGAGAAAAATATAGAAGACGTGCAGGCTGCCAGGCCCCGCCAAGCCATGCAGCAAGATGATGACATAACAGGAAAGTGACACAAGGGAGAGCCAAAACGTACTGAAAAACCAGGAACTAAGGTGGCGCAGGTGGTAGGATGCCTCTCTCCCACATCAGAGGTTCCTAGGATCGAGTCCCAGTGAGGGCAGGAGGAGAGGGGTGAGAGGAGAGGTTGGGAGGCAGACACGGAGAGTTGCCCAGCGAATGGACACAAAAACAGCAAGGGGTGTAGTAAAAATGGATCAAAGTGGATAGGTGAATAAATAAATCTTTAAATAAATAAATAAAAAATATATAATAATATTAAAATGTTGAATCTGAAGAACAGGAAAACCTTTTTTTTTTTCAAAATACAAACTATAAAAACAAAGCTTGTGAAATCTTGGGTGGTGAGTCTAAACAGAAGATAAAGTTATCAAATTCTTTAAGGCAAGTAGAATATTACTTTTGTTTAGTAAAAAAGGGTCTGGAGGGGAGTGGATGTGGCTCAAGCAGTTGAGTGCCTGCCTCCCACATGGGAGGTCCTGGGTTCAGCTCCCAGTGCCTCCTAAAGAAGACAAACAATGAGCAGCCATCTAGCAAAAACAACAAGCAAACAACAAGTAGACAATGAGCAAAAACAAAAAGGAGCAGGGAGCAGATGTGGCTCAAGCAGTTGAGCACCCACTTCTCACATAGGAGGTCCCAGGTTCGGTTCCCGGTGCCTCCTGAAAAACAAACAAACAGACAACGAGCAAAAAACAACGAGCAGACAGCGAGCGCAAACAGCGAGCAAAAACAATAAACAAACAGACAAGGGAGCCATGGGGCAGAGCGGGGGAAGTCTGGATTTCAAAAATTTTGAGAAACATGGCCTGAAGTGCTTCCCTAAATCTACCCTCCTGGTCAACTTTAAGAAGTAGTTAAATGACTCTAAAATTTTGCATTTCTATTTTGGCAAACAGTGAATTATCAAGATGGATATAGACTGATATACAGAAATCTGTATCTCATATTTATTTGTAATTGTGAAAATTGGGGAGAAAGTCTATGTCCACAAAAGGGACAATGGAATTCTATCCAACAATTAAAAGTTTTTTTGGAAAAATATTTAATGCCATGGTAAAATGCTCAAGAAGAAAACAAACTACAATATGGTAATGAAAAGAAAAAGACATATTTATACACAGATAAAATTGGAATCAGTACAACTACTCTGTTAAGCAGTTTGACATTGTAAAGTTGAAAATGTGCAGATAGTCCAACCCAACATTATTATGATTGATATACCAATAAATAGTCATATACTCATATGATAGAATACTATTACAATGTTAAAAATTAATGAGTTAGAGTATCTGCAATGAGAGTGTTCTCAAAACAATGTTGAGGTTTAAAAAGCAAGCTGCAGAGTGATATATAATGTATAATAGCATTTATGTAAAATTTAAAAACATACATGACAATACCAAATATTGTTTGTGCTTACACATACAGGTAATAAAAACATGGCCTGGAAGGATACAGACCAGAAATATGATGGTGGTTACCTCTGGGGCAGAAGGGAAGAGAATGGGGCTGAAAAGGGAAAGGGGGTGAGGGAGAATAGTACTTTATATAACTTCATCTTTAATGTATTCCAAGCCTTTTATTGTTAAAAAAATAATAATAATAAATAATAAATGCTTACATTGTGAATTTGGAGTGGTGGTACATTGTTGTTTATTATATTATGCTCTTATTTTGTGTTTGTGTGTGCTTTTAAAACTTTCTGAAGCCAAATAATTTAAAGAAAATACATCAGTGTTTGCAGTGGTTATTATTCAGCAGTGAGATTACAGACAAATTTTTATTTTCATCTTCAAACTTCTCTTTATTTTCCAGATTCACAAAAATGAATGTTATTACCAGGAAAACAATGCCATTTACAGATAAATAAATGATATCTAGGTAATTACAGGATAGTAACTGGACCTCTGCTCTAAGGAATTCCTAAGGCCTTTACATTTGAACTGCCCCTGGGAAGGCTGAGGTATCAGCAAAAAAAAAAAGGATAACCCCCATTGACAATAAGAAGTAGAGTGTTGGCTGCCTGCGCAGTGTGGAGGTGTAACCCGGCCATGTCCTGGGATGGGAAGCAGTCTCTTTTAAGCCAGAGGCTCAAACTTGAGCATGCATCAGAATCACCTAGAGGACCTGTTAAAACACAGACTTCCCCCCAAAGTTTCTGATTCAATTTGTCTGTGGTCAGGCCTGTGAATTTACATCTCTAACAGGTTCCCAGGTGTTACAAATACTAATGATGCTTGTGTCAGGACTATGTTTTGAGAACTGCTGGTCTAAGCCAAACCAGGCCATCAGATATTTGTATTTATGATTACTAAAATATGAGGGAGACATTTGGCAGGAATCACTCCCATATTATTACCTGGCAGATCCACAAATTACTTAATGAAGGGAGCCAGCCAGTCTCGGTGAAGTTGGAGCCACATGCAATGGCAGGCAGACAAAAAATAGGCATCAAATGGTCAGAAAGGTCAAAAGTAGGGAAAATGGGAACAGGTCCAGTCTAATAATCAGAGACCACTGAAAAAAATTCTTTCAGAAAACCAAGTTTTAAAAAGGGCATGAAAAGGGACTGTTTAAAAAAAGACAGATTTAGTTGTCCCAGGCTCTATTGCAATTTGAAAAAACTGGGAGTTCATGATGGCACAAAATTCATCTCTCAAATCTTTCACTAGCACTTGGGAATACCTTAAGAGCAGGGATTTCCCCTTTCTTTCTTCTTCCTTCTTTTCTCTCCATCCTCCCTCCTCCTTTTCTGTCCTTCCACATTAAACACCTCCTCAGGGTCCCACATTACACTGGCTTTGAGTAAAACAGGACCTTAACCATCTTTGTACTTCCACCATCTAGCACAGAATCTAGTATATAAAGATGCCCACTAAATGTTGAATGAAACATTTCTAAGCACATACACGAACACCAGGAGTCGTGATTAAAGGAGTAGAATAGACATAGTGGAGTGGGCCAAGCAATGCAAATTACCAGTTTTGAGACCCCACTGGAACTGTTACCTGGCACATTTCTATTCTTCTTCGAATTTTCCCCAGTAGAGTTTTGCTCTTTTTTTCATTGCCTGCCAGCAATTCCCACAACCATACCCACGTGACTGGTTTTCAGTTAAATGAGTGTATGCTTCATTAAAATACCGTCAACTTGTCTGCAAATAAGGCATGTGTCAGAATCTCCTGCTTTCCCAATGAGAAGATCCAAGAAAAAGGTTTAGGGCCAACTTGGATATGTAGAATTCTAGAAATGTACATTAAGAAATTATGTGACTATTTATGTTGTTTAATTTGTTGATTAGGTTATACATGCATATTTTAAAACATATTATCTAAAATAAAATATTAAATTTTTCCATTTAAATTTCATGAAACAGTTTTGATTCAGTATTTCCATATGAATCTTAGGTCTTGTAACAGTTTTCCAAAGCATATAATCTTTACTTTCATATAAGCTGTTTAAGGTATAGCATTATTTTCAAATCTCTGGAAAATGTTGTCACTGGAAATTTTTATCACAACCCACAAGTCCCACTCATATAATGCTAGAACAATTTTTTTCATCCATCCTTTAATGTAGTTTCCTGAGTCCCATATGCCTATATGTGTAACCATACACTATATATAAAAAATTGATCTTAAAAAGTCTTGTTTATTGCCTCTTCTACTTAAAAAAGTATACAAAACCGTTATTTCAATAATCAAAAAGGGATGTTTTATGTAATATTTCTTTAATATAAATCTAGTTAGACTTGTTCTTGTAGTCGGTGTAGATACACACAAATAAAATTTTAAAGTTCTGCTTTCCATGAGGTCAAAATATAACTTAATTTATTCTTCAGTTGTGGTTTTCTAAACATTTGTATCCCTCACTGCATTTACTTTAATACTTGTATGTTAAAGTACTTAAATGAATTGATGGGGAAGCGGGAGTGGCTCAGTCGATAGAGCCCCCGTTTACCATATGGGAGGCCCCGAGGGCAGGCCGGCCCGCGCTGCGCGAGGGGCTGATGCAGCGGGACCTCACAGCGAGGGGAAGATAAGCAG
Source organism: Cabassous unicinctus (assembly GCA_029593785.1). Taxonomy (NCBI): domain Eukaryota; kingdom Metazoa; phylum Chordata; class Mammalia; order Cingulata; family Chlamyphoridae; genus Cabassous; species Cabassous unicinctus. Next base: position 21,799 of record JAQZBX010017582.1, on the reverse strand, counting down.
ACACGGAGAAGACACACAGCGAATGGACACAGCAAGCACAAGCAGCAAGGGGGGGGTAAATAAATAAATAAATCTTTAAAAATAATAATAATAAATAAATAAATGAATTGATGACTCTCAAGATGACCAAATTATACCAAAGAATTTCAAAGAAAAAAAAAGTCTTGTTTATAACAACAAGTAATACTACCAATTGTGACATCATATTCTCCACTGAGATTAAGTAATAAATCTTTTTCATATTTAACAGTTTCCTCTAACTAACCTCTGTAAGTATTCCACAGCCACATTGAATACTGCTGTTTCAAGCTAATATGTCTTCCCCAAACAGTACCTTATGACTCAATAAAGGAATTAAGAGAGCAGCACTCTGGATAAAAAAGAGATTTTGCAAAATTTGGAATATAAAGCAACTCCCTACTCTTAAGGTCCATAATATTGGGGAGAAACCTTGTCTTATATTTGGAAATTTACTCTGTTTGTTTCCTGTTAATTTTTTCTTTAAAAATGGAAACCTTTTCTTCTCTAGGCCGATAATGATTAGAAAAGAAAAGTAAATCATAGGGGTATTTAGAATTAAGGAGCAAACAAAATGTGGTTGGATTAATACACAACTTTCCAATTGTCAGATCATAACAGAGGTGATGGATATATTTTTATTGGGAGGAGGCTGTGTGTGTGTGTAATGCCATAAGTAATAGTTGTATATCAAGTAATTAGAAAGTTACATGTGTTGAGGAGCAAGCAAATTTGTTTAACTGGAATAAGTGGATTCATTTGGAGGAAGGACATCACAGTGTTTGGTACACTTTGCAGTTTATTCTGTTTTAAAATTGTGTGCTTCTCAGTTTTCAACATTAAATATACAGTTTACATATTTACATATGTTTCAGGCTATATTATTGGAATTTTGAAGACATGAAAACATCAGATGAACCAACCTGCAATGCCTTGGATTCAGATTGGAAGATCAAGAGAAAGTATAAAGAATGTGGTCTATGAAGTCGGATACTACCTGGAAATATTAACCGACTCACACTAAAAATGAGACTGGTTTCTAAACAATAGAGGTTTCTTTTAGACCACCATCAAGGTTGAGGACAAAATGGTGAACTAAAAACCTTACACTTCTTCCCTCCACCACTTCAGACAGGTACCAGCATTGGTGAATTATGATTTTCCTTAATTGGAAGCACTCATTTTTACCCATGTAGACCACCTTTAGGAATTAAATATTGGTTATTTAATGTAGATTATAATGGGAAACTGATTTTTTTCACAATGGCAGATTTCAAAGACTTGGTTCTAAGCTGAGCCGAAGCTTCCTAATGCATTTTGTAAAGTATGGGAAAAACTGTGCTGCATTGGCCTATTTTTGAAGGCCATCATGCCATGTAATATAAGGATATCATCTTATTGCTGATATCTTTGAAGAGTCCCAAGCAGACACAGAAAATGAATGGAGGCAAGGAGTGTGACGGAGGGGACAAGGATGGAGGTCTTCCAGCTATACAAGTTCCTGTGGGTTGGCAGCGTCGTGTGGATCAAAATGGAGTGCTTTATATCAGGTAGCTTTTATTATTACCTGTGTTACTTCTAAGGTTGCAGTCCCAAGATTAAGTAGATTAAATATTGTGACTGCAAACACTTCAAGTAAATTTGATCAAATGACCTTTGTGCTAGAAATACTCGAGTATTTTTATTCTCTACTGTTTTGCCATTTAAATTGCCTCAGGTAACCAGAGAGAATTTTTATACATTATGTGTGTTTATATAAGGTGTCAAGCTGCTTATCTCTGTGACATGGATAAAGAAAAATATGAGGATTTCTAAAAGAAACACATAAACATCATTACCACATTCACAGGAGAATGTAAAGCACTGGAAATAGGCCCTATATCTCTTGATAGTATTTTTCTGTTCTTTACAGTGCTTCAATTGGCTTTTCTGATATAAGGTTGAGTATTTCTCTATAGGCAGTTTCAATTATTATACTTCTTAATGCCTGATATTACCTCAAAATAATTTCCTTATTTTTTTCTGCACAGCTTTTAAACTATTCAGAAAGTCAATTCAGATTCTATCCCAGGTTTTATTTGTTTTGTGTAAGGTGTCTTGAGGTAAATTTAACTACATTGAAATTCTTTTGTCATGTAAATTTTTGTTTCTGTACTATTAAAGATGTCCTATATTAATTGGGGTGCAGGAATGAGAAAGCAGGGAATGTGGTACTCATCTCATGTCATGGTAAATTCGTTAGATAAGTTAGATGAAGGCACATGGAGATCCGTGTTCCTATTGCCAATGCTGTTAACAAACTGCCAGAAATACTTTGTTATAAATATAATAAGGTAAGATATTGGTTATATACTTAAATTTATGATTATTTAGATATATGTCTATATTTATGGTTATTCTATAAATATTTTATAATAGTTATGGTTATATTGTGGTCATAGATTTTTATTTATGCTTATATTTTGGTTATTCTATACTTATTTTTATGTATATTTATGGTTGTAAAGAGCAGGTATATATTCAACTTATAGCAAATGTTCCTAAAATCTTGATAATTTAATTTTTCTTTCACTTTTTCAACCCTATGAAGGATAAATCAGCTTTTCAGGTTACTGAGAAGAAAAAACTAAGTCTGGGAATCTGTCAGTTATCTGTTCATGATTTTCCAAGTCTGACTAGCACTTACTGTCTGTTAAACCTGTTGATGTGAGTTCTCCAAATCCAAATATGTACACCAAAAATTATTTTAGAAACTAACTTTCTCTGATAAGGGAATATACTTTGAAATTATATTAAACCAGCATTGGTTTTATTTGTTTGTATATAACTGTTAAATCTCCATGAACATATATAAGAAGTTATCCTCCTGCCATAGCTCTCTTCTCAGTTTCAGTTCGCTTGTAGTTTTTAGGTTAGTCTCCAGCTGCTCCTGCCTCAGGGTGGCATCATGGCTACACATTAAGTTTCTCAACTGCTTCCATTCTTCTAAGCTTTGTCTATGCCTCAAAACTTTAAACTATTTTTTACATTAATTATTACTCCCAAAAGTTAATTAAAGAGCTACAACTGAAGGAAAGAATCCAACTGACTGATATTTTTTAAAGTGTTTACAGTAGAATACTCAAAAGAATTCTTCAATTCTAGTTTCAGTTTAATTTCACAATTAAATTCCTCTAGGACTCAGCCCCTCCACTTTCTTTTAACTCTGAAATGTTTAGCTATTTCTTTTCATAAAATGCATTAATTCTTCACATGAAAAAATCAATAAGATAATGTTTGCTGATTTTGTTTTAATAAAATTACCAGATCTCCAAAAGCATCTTCTTGCTCTTCCCACTCTGTAGTGGGACTCAGGTCTATAATATAGGGAGTTATTATTTTTCACTTACCATCTGAAAAAATGACTAGTCTAAATAAATGAATAAGTGATTTGACAAAGTTGAGGATGTTAATTTAGATTCCGTAAACAAAATATGAATTGCATTTTAAAGCTGGTCCAATTCTAGATATAAAACTACTACCTGTTTTTGTAGAGGCAAAATAGTCAACCCCCAGTAGCATGATGCTATAGATACGAAATGAAGTGTATTGCTTTTGAATAAATTTGACCAGTGGCTTAAGTGAAGGCTTTTGTAAATAGTCATAAATAAAAGATATTCTCAAGTAAAAGGTATATAATAATTTTCTAAGCTGTAAATAATTTTCAGAGTTGAAAAATTAATATTAATAATAAAAGTTCTAAAATGCAAATTGCCCATTTTAAACAAACCCCCATTGTAAATAAAGATCAAAGAAATCCTGTCATCTGAATTTTAGTGCATGGACTCTACACTTGATCTTGATCAGTATTCACATATCATACTGACTTTCGTGTCCCAAAGAAAAGTAACATTGATAGCACCTACCTCATTACCAGCCAGAAAGCATGCAAAGCATCTCTTTGCCACCTGAAACCTTGTTTCCTTAGAAGTTCCTCACCCTTTGTCAGTTCTCCTTGGCTCCTTTGTCTCCTCTGTATAATTTGAATTGGGCCACAGTGATCTGTCTCTATTCAAAGGAACTTAAGGGTGAGGGGGAAAAATAGAGAGAGAGAGAAACCTGTTTTTACATAGAGACAACATGGTTCTGGACTTCAAGATTAAAAGGGAGAAACTTGTTAGCTCCAACTTTTGTAGACTTACTGACTTTCTGTTTGACCACCACCATGTTCTTAATTTTCAGTATTTCCTCAAACAGCTTTGAAAACAGATCTTCTGGTTTAAAATGGTAATGACTTTTATGTAGGTCTCTTGTTGCTTTTTTCTTTCTTGCCTGCTTCTAATTGTCCTTTCTTCACCATATAGCAGCGACCTGTCAAAATAAAATTTTCCCCATCTTTAGTCCACTCTTGGTTTTCAAAATACTTTTACTTATTTAATTTTCCATGAAGACCTATATTTTTCTGAGAAATATTTTGATTCAAAAGAAGGAGATATAGTGTTAGAGGCAATAATTTAGTAGCTAACATAATACTGACAAAGAAAATGTTTTGCCGAAGTGGGAAAATATTATCCTTTGAAGGACAGTAAGCTATAAATTATGCCTTTTTTCATATAACATGTGCAGTCAGAATTATTTCCTGATGTTTTTTTTTTTTTTAAACTATTTTTACAGTCCCAGTGGGTCTTTGTTATCTTGCTTGGAGCAGGTTAAAACATACCTGCTTACTGACGGAACATGCAAGTGTGGCTTGGAATGTCCTCTTATTCTTCCCAAGGTAATCATTTTACAATAGATCTATCAGCAGTTTGTTTTATATATTTGCTTTTCTCATTTGGCATTTCACTTTTATATTACTTCTCCAATCATATATGCATTTTAAATCCTTACCTAATGAGACGTCTTTTGCAGTCATTTTGGAATGCTTAAAAGATTGTGGAAAATAGTTCAAATCCAAGAGTCATTTTCAAAGGTGACAAACCTAGCTTCATATTAAATATTTCATTAAAACCACTTTTGTACCTTTTCATTAGAGCTATACCTGTGCTTGGCTTTTAATACTGCAATATATTCTTTCACTGCTATAACTGCTCAAATCTGCACTGTTATTTTTAGCGCTGGTGTTGGTGGTGGTGTTATAAATCTGCCACAGATCCTTCTAAAATCACAAAGCTGAACCCCCATAGCCAAACATGAAACTGTTTTACTCCTGTACAATTATTTTAAATGGCAATATGTTATTTACTGTAGAAATAGGTCACTGCTCTTAAATATCTATTCTAGTGCTATTTTTAGAATTAAGGATTAATAGGAATTTTTTTCCTTTCTATTTTGTATGTCATCTCATTCTTTTTTTTAAAAGGATTTGATGCAGTTTACAATGATATACACAATAAAAAAGATTTTTGTAAAAATAGAAATAAATTTTTAATATCAGTGAATGGGTAATAATAGTATAGTAATGACATAAGGTCAAAGAAAAAGTTGGCACATAGAAATGATCAGAGCTCTTTGTTTTTGTTTTTGTTTTTGTTTTTGTTTTTCAACTATATGTGTTTTTTGGTACTGTTATAACATTAGAAATACCTAAAATTGGAAACATATCAAATATTATACCTTTCCATAGATTTGTCTTGAGTATCTTAGAATTAAGATAATTTTAGTTACTTTGCCACTGAAAATCATGAGTTTGGTAGAAGTATTTATTGTTATATTAAATTGCTTTTCTTAAATTTAAAAACTTGAAAAAGTTTTATCAGATTTATGGCCTAATCTGGGCACAAAATTTTTATTTAGACAAAGGAATCTTTCTAGAAAATGTTTTTACCAGCAGCATAAACAAAGACTGTACTTTTTTCAGGTGTTTAATTTTGATCCTGGGGCTGCGGTGAAACAGAGAACTGCAGAAGATGTAAAAGCAGATGAAGATGTCACAAAGCTATGCATACATAAAAGAAAAATCATTGCAGTGGCCACACTTCATAAAAGCATGGAAGCCCCACATCCTTCTCTGGTGCTCACCAGTCCTGGAGGAGGAACAAGTATGTAATGTGGTGAAGGGTTTAGGAATTCTTCTCCCCTCTACTCTCCTAGAATACAGATCATTAGAAATTGCTTTGGCAAGCATTTTTCCCATTGCACTTTTCAAACATGCACAATGCTTTTAAAGTTATGTATGTTCTCATTTTATTACAAATAGCAAATTAGTTATGAAAATTACCATGCGGTTGTTTCCCAAAATTTCCCTATCCAGATCATCTAGTTAAACAAGCAGAATAAACACTAATGAACACATAAAAATGCTATGCAGGTGTATAAAGCTGAGCTATTAAGAGGATGTGTCATTTCTTTTTAGGAAACAAATGTAGCCTTTTTCTTAGTGTTGGTATTGGAATGTATGGTATCAAGTCCTCAAATGCAACATAGCAGTGTTGTCAGGAACTAGAAACATTATTCTTTCACTCATTTAATATTTATTGAACACCTACTAAATAGAAATCACTTAGCCGGAAACTTTCTCTACCTCTCCCAACATATACACAAACATATGTATGCTTTTTTTTTTTAATTACAAAGCTGCAGAAAATCTGCACAAATAGTTCATTGAGTACCCATGCACCCTTTACTTAGATTCAACAATTAATATTTTGTTGCATTTGCTTCCCTCCTTTCCTCCCCACCATACTGTTTTTTTTTTGGCTGAACCCTTTGAAATGAAGTTGCATATATTGTGACAATTCACCCCTCATGTTTAAGCACACAAGGACATCGCCTACATAACCACAATATAATTATCACATTCCGGAAACTTAACAATGATATAGTCTTTCATGACATTGACATCTTTGAAGAGTCCCGGCCGGTTTTGCAGGATGATCCTCAATTTGGATTTGCCTGTTTCCTCATGTTTATACTCATTAAACACTTTTTGGTAGGAATACTGTATAAGTGATGATATGTCCTCATCAGGAGGCTCATAATGTCAATTTGTCCCGTATTGATAACATTAAGTCTGATTGCTTGGTTGAAGTTGTGTCCACCTGATTTCTCCATTATTAAGGTATGTACCTTTATCCCTTTATGACTAATATATAATATGTGGAATTATACTTTGAGCCCAAGAAACTTCTTTTTTTAAAGGCTAGATTATGAACTCCCTCAAAAATATTACAATCTATTTACCTCTTGACTAGTAATTCAGGGTAAAATATGACTAAAGCACTGAAATATTTGTTTATAAGGGATAAGTTATATTTTTCTGTGGAGTCCTGAAAAATAGGTATGATCCAGTAAAACCTTTAGTGACCAGAGAAGGCTTTAAAGCAGAAATGAAATTTTAACCACCCCTGGAAAATAATAGAATTTAGACACATGGATTGGGGCCAAATTATTGAGAGCATAGGATGCAAAGAGGAACAGTTTTGACGACATACAGATAATTAAAGATTTGCTCTTAGAACTCATGTGAAGAGGACAGGGAGAGACAAATTTGGCAGTTGTTAACATCCAGCTCCTTTCCAATAACCCTCTAAACTTTAAACTTTAACAGGAATGATCAGAAAAAATTGTTCTGCTAAGGCATGTAAGAAAAAAAGTCTTTTAGGGAATCTTTACTATTCTTTTCATGAGCTACCCTTTTTAAAGTAAAAGATACTGCAATGATTTAAAGACATATTTAATACTAATAAATTATTTAAAATTTACCATTATCCCACCACCTTGCTGTAACTATTTTTTTTTTTACTTTTTCATATTGCCTTGCACCTGTGTATACACATACTCTGCTACTGCTCTCACTTCACATTGTCATAAATAATTTTACCTGTTTTATAGAGTCTGCCTTATTGCCATTATAATGACTCTAACAGAATCTTGATGTAGGTCCTTTGCCATACCTCTATATATGTTTAATTCTTGATATTGAAGGTAAATATTTAACTAGTGCAACTATAACAGGTACATTTCTATCCCCTTTTAAACTGGCACACTTTGGTAGATTATTTGCTACTCTCATTAGCTTTTAGCATAGCATTTATTATTATTTCATAATTTTAAAATATGTTATATGGTTAAGATTTAAATCAAAAGTTCAAAAGATTCATATAGTAAGTTAACCTCTCTTTATTTTACATATATATATATATTTAGATTCTGTTTATTCTTTTTGAAAGGTCTGCTTGAATATATATGAAAGTACTAGTGAGTGCCTGGAATTTACATTTGTCAAATCTTGTATACTTTAGTTCTTAACTATAGCATAACATCGGCCTGTCTTTTGTTTGTTTGCTTAGTATTCCTGTTATTTTAAAGATAGTAACTAGGAGAGTGGGTGTAGCTCAGTGGTTGAGTGCCTGCTTCCCATGTACAAGGTCCCAGGTTCAATCCCTAGTATCTCCTAAAAAATAAAAAAATTTAAAAAGATATTAACTATCTTTCCCCAAGTATAGAAGAAATCCCTTCTAAACCACAGCTATTTTCTAAATTCTCTTAGTTGAATATAAAAAATGCTAGTGTCTATATTTTTAATCATTGAACTGTAGATAATTAAATATGTAAATACATTGACATCTAAGAAAATTTGCAAGTTTTGTCACCAAAAAGAACACAGTTAATTCCTTGATAATGCTAATTGTGTTAATACAGATATTAACTATGTTCTTTCTATATGCCAAGTACATTTCCATATATTCTTTAATAATTTAAAGGCACTTTTTAAAAATCTCTCTATAACAAGAAAATCAGCTTCAGCTGAGTTTATCTGCTGCAACTCTCTTACATCATTGGTTCTCAGCTTTTTATGTATTATATTACCAAAAACAAAATCACTCTATCAAGGAATCTGAACTCTACCATGTTAGAAAGAGAAAGCACACACCCACCCCCAACACAAAAATATGTTCACTGCATCTCTTACTATTCATTACACCCTACCTAGACTTCTGGGTACCCCAAAGTTGGCAACTAGTGTCTTAGGAATTATTATGATGATGCAATTTAAAATTGATATGACATGACATGGCGTGACATGATGTGGCGTGGCATGGCATGGCATGATACAACATTACTTAGCAGGTAGAAATATATTCATCTTAAATGTGTAATGATGATTTAAGTAAATGTATCTCTGATTGCAAATGAATTTAAGTATACTGGCTAGTATGTTGTTCTCAGAGTGGGGATGACAAATATAAGTATGAATGGTGCCACTCTCATTCCCTGTACCTGTTATAGACTCATTGGCATTTTCTCACAGAACTCAGCTAGAGCTCAGCATCCTTTTCAACACAACTCTCTAAGTAGCCACTATCAATTAATGAGAATGGGCATATGAAATAAATTCTATTTGCCATGCCTATTTTATAAGGCATAACTTTATAAAATAGTTAAACATCCTTAGGGGCTAAAAACCTTAAACCTAGATTTTCAACATGATAGAGTGAAAATTCTGTATGATGAGCCAGCTTGCTTTTGTTGCCTATATTCTGTCTGATCTCCAAAAGAACTGAAGGGATTCCAGAAAGGCAGGGAGTGAGAAATGTATTCATATAAAAAGAGAATACTCAATTGGAACCTAGTAGTAAAGGTTTTAGCACCCTGGCTAAATTTTGCTTGAGAATTCTATTTTAATCAAAGAATTGCCATCTTTTATCTAAGTTGGTTGACTACGGCTATTTTAACAATAATGACTGATTAAGGGCAAATAAGTTGCAGCATTACAGACAAGATATGAAACTAAACATGATTTCAGTATCACTACACTTACTGTCACTTCCATTATAAAAGATTCAGAATCTCATTTACTTAATTCACAAAATTAAAAGTCTGCTTTCATTTTACAGTGAAAAATGGTGGATTAAGTAAGTGTTACTGTAGCTGTCCTGAGGTGGATTCAGTAGGGTAACAGATTTTCTGGTGCAATTGTCAATTCCTTTAAATCACCCAAGAAAATATTATGCCACACAGATTGCATTTTTCTATTATAACTGTGTTCTTAAAATAATTAAATCCAACAAGATAGTAACATCACCATTCCAATATGGGCTATCAATCTTGATTTTGCATATTCTAAATATTATTAGAGGGGCTAATATTGGTATGTGTTGATTCAGCTCCCTGTCCTTTCTCAACAGATAAGAGGTAACCAAGCATAATAAGCAGTTATTGGCAGCCTTTGGTAAACTGTGAGAAATTTGTGTATATTTTTTAACTCAAAATTTAATATAGAGTGCAAAACTTTTTTTTTTATTGCTAGAGTCACAGCTTCTGTTTACAAATATCTATTTATGGATGTCCTCCCTTCTATCCTTTCCTCATTCCTTCCTTTCCTCCCCTCCCCAAATAACACACATGCACAAAATAATTGAGGCTATTAATAGATTTTTTTTTCTCTTTCACATTAGATGCAACTCCAGTAGTACCTTCACGGGCAGCAACTCCAAGATCAGTAAGAAATAAGTCTCATGAAGGAATTACAAATTCTGTAATGTCTGAATGTAAGAATCCTTTCAAGTTAATGATTGGATCATCTAATGCCATGGGAAGGCTGTATGTACAAGAACTGCCTGGAAGCCAACAACAAGAACTCCACCCTGTCTATCCCCGGCAGAGATTGGGCAGCAGTGAACACGGACAGAAATCTCCATTCCGTGGCAGCCATGGAGGCCTGCCCAGCCCAGCGTCATCAGGATCCCAGATATATGGTGATGGCTCAATCTCTCCTAGGACTGATCCACTTGGAAGCCCTGATGTTTTCACAAGAAATAATCCTGGTTTCCACGGAGCTCCCAATTCTAGTCCTATTCACCTGAATAGGACGCCTCTTTCTCCACCTTCAATAATGCTACATGGTTCTCCTGTACAGTCATCCTGCGCAATGGCTGGAAGGACTAATATACCTCTTTCCCCAACTTTGACTACAAAGAGTCCAGTAATGAAAAAACCAATGTGTAATTTTTCAACTAATATGGAAATACCACGAGCAATGTTCCACCACAAACCACCCCAAGGCCCACCTCCCCCTCCTCCACCTTCTTGTGCTCTTCAGAAAAAGCCATTAACATCTGAGAAAGATCCACTTGGCATTCTTGACCCTATTCCTAGTAAACCAGTGAATCAGAATCCTGTTATCATTAATCCAACCAATTTCCATTCAAATGTCCACTCTCAGGTACCTGTGATGAATGTAAGCATGCCTCCTGCTGTTGTTCCTTTGCCAAGTAATCTCCCTTTGCCAACTGTAAAACCTGGTCACATGAATCATGGGAGTCATGTACAAAGAATTCAGCATTCAGCTTCAACCTCTCTATCTCCTTCTCCAGTGACATCCCCAGTGCACATGATGGGGACTGGAATTGGAAGGATTGAGGCATCGCCCCAAAGATCACGCTCATCTTCCACATCATCAGATCATGGAAATTTCATGATGCCACCTGTAGGACCCCAGGCCACATGTAGTGGTATTAAAGTTCCACCCAGGTCACCACGGTCAACAATAGGGTCCCCAAGGCCATCAATGCCATCAAGCCCTTCTACCAAGTCCGATGGACATCATCAATACAAGGATATCCCTAACCCATTAATTGCTGGAATGAGTAATGTACTAAATACCCCAAGCAGTGCAGCCATTCCTAATGCATCTGCCGGAAGTGGTTCTGTAAAGAGTCAGCCTGGTTTGCTGGGAATGCCTTTAAATCAGATCTTGAACCAGCACAATGCTGCCTCCTTTCCAGCAAGTAGTTTACTCTCAGCAGCAGCCAAAGCACAGCTAGCAAATCAAAACAAACTTGCTGGTAACAACAGTAGCAGCAGTAGCAATTCTGGAGCTGTTGCCGGCAGTGGCAACACTGAAGGACATAGCACTTTAAATACCATGTTCCCTCCTACTGCCAACATGCTTCTCCCAACAGGTGAAGGGCAAAGTGGTCGAGCAGCACTAAGAGATAAGCTGATGTCTCAGCAAAAAGACTCGTTGCGGAAAAGAAAACAGCCACCTACCACAGTGTTGAGTTTGCTCAGACAGTCTCAAATGGATAGTTCTGCAGTTCCTAAACCTGGACCCGACTTGCTAAGGAAGCAGGGTCAGGGTTCATTTCCCATCAGTTCAATGTCTCAGTTACTACAGTCTATGAGTTGTCAAAGCTCAAACTTGAGTAGCAATAGTACCCCGGGTTGTGGGGGCTCAAATACTGCTTTGCCTTGCTCTGCTAACCAGCTGCATTTTACAGATCCCAATATGAACTCCAGTGTTCTTCAGAATTCACTGACACAGAACATACCTTTAAGAGGGGAAGCTGTGCACTGCCACAATGCTAACACTAACTTTGTTCACAATAACAGTCCAGTCCCAAACCATCATCTTGCAGGTTTAATAAATCAGATTCAGGCTAGCGGGAACTGTGGGATGCTCAGTCAGTCGGGCATGGCTTTAGGAAATTCATTACATCCCAATCCACCTCAGTCAAGAATTTCAACGTCCTCCACTCCAGTGATACCAAACAGCATTGTTAGCAGCTATAATCAAACAAGTTCTGAAGCAGGTATGGTTTTATTAGAAAAAGGTACCCAAAGGTACTAAGCTTTTCTACTTTTTTAAAATGTGTACCAAAATATTTATTATGATAAGAAATGATCCTTCTCCCATTGTGAAATTCTCATCATTTCTTTAGTATTTATAATTTTATTTACAGAATGCTAGGTATTTGTCTATTAGAAAGAATGACAGCCAAGGGGATTCCATGTGTTTCCGTTATTTGTTGCCAAACTGTGTCATTTTGAAAAATGTTCGACTTTCAGTTGGTTATATTTAACCATTGGACTCTAAACTGAAAAAGAAGCCATAGAAGGCAGGCTTTCCTGGTTCGTGGGACATGTATTTGGTCTATGCCAATATGAAAGCCGTTTCCCCTAATTTTTGTTTGTATTCAGGTAAATGAAAGCCCCTGTTGGAAAACCCAAATAGGCAAAAATAAATGGATTTTTTTTTTCTTGCTGCTGACCAGAAATAGGTGAATGGATAGGAAAAGGTAACTTGAAGTTGTATGAAGTAGAAAGTTGTCTTCTGATGTGTTTTCTTATCCTAGTTCGCTATCCTTTATTATTATTTGTTTGAGAAAATTCAAAAATGGATATTGGCTACTCCCTTTTTTATTAAAAAAATAATAATTTAAGTTTTCTAATAAAAAAAAGGCTTGAAACCCTGATTTCCAGAATTTCTTATCTTGAAATTATTTTGGAATTTTCTTGTAGAATTAAACCATTATTTTTACCATTGACATTAAGGTTTTGAACCCAAATTTACTGAATTTATTCAACCACTATTAATGAAGGAGACATTTATTTAGAAGTGGGCACATTAGAAAAAGAACCATGTTTGGTGTAGTAGAGTTCCCAGAAATGTTATAAAGAAACTGTTAAGAAGCACTAAAGAGGTAAATTCATTGAGACATCAGAAAATTTGACCATGAAAACATTAGAAAGGATACCAAAACCCAACACTAATGAGTAGAGAGATTTGTGGGAAATGACAGGGAGGAAATAAAAGATGATTATAGTGACAATATTATTCAAATATGAAAACAGCAGGCATTAAAATTCAGATTGCTGCTAGAAATGAGAAAACTGCTGAGGCTTTTAATAATAAGCTATTGCATAGATAGGCTAGATTATACCACCATCCTGGAAAAGCATGATAACCTGCATATCCTTGATACTAAGCTAAAATCAAACGTTTGCCTTCCTGGTTGTTGACACCTATACCTGCCACACTCTACAACTTGTGCTATGTGTTTTGATGTCAGTATTTAATGAAGAATTATTCAATAACCTCTTATGTTATAAAGAATATAAGGTTTATAAGATATTTGAAATTAGTGCCTTCTTGATATTCTTAGTCTAAGCAATCTCATGAAACTTCATTTTGTATGTGTTTAACAGGGTACTTATTATATAAGGGGCTTCAGTTTTTCCAGGGTTCATATTCATTTTTAGATAAAACCACACAAATGAAAATTTAATATTATGCTTTTAACAAATTAAATTTACATAAAATCAGCAACTATTTAAAAATACACCATCTTCATTGAACATACCTTCAATCATTTGGATGAGACATTGTTCGTCTCATTGTATTATTTCTTTACATTTTGGTACCCCTTACCTCAACTTCATTTTAGGTCTAAGTTCGTAGGTACAAAGTATATGTATTTTTTAATGTTGTATTTTTAATCCATTTATAACAGGAAAGACAACATTTATTTATATTCTTGTTTCTTCCAATTGTCAAGTTTAGACTTATTTTCTATAGATTTGTACATTTATTTTCTTGCTCCATACATCTCTGTAAAACATCTAACCTGGATTGCCAGTGCTAGGGGTGTCAGAACATACAGGTTGAAGATTTATTAATATTGGGAAAATGCTAGCCTATAAATAGCTAAAAAGGACAAGAATAAATGACTAGTAATGATATGAATATGGCCGATCATGTGTGAGCTAACAGGAAGCATATGCTTAATAAAAGTCTAGGTCAGTAAGAATTTTTAAAATATTAAACCTAATAAAGTTAAATACTAATTAATGTACATAGGAATGATGTCAAGCTGGTTATGAAAATGGGTAGATTAATTAATATAACTCTTTTTCAGTGAACTAAATATTGAAGAGATCTCTAATGCCCTGTTTCCTTTTGATATGTAGTAAACTGTGACAACAGACTATATTGTCATTGTAATTGCATAGCCTAAATTTTTATACTAACATTTATTCACCCATCAAATAATCATTGAGTACCGATGCTAGGCATTCAGAGTGAGGCAGCAAATGACAGTCACAATTATACTTGTACATTTCAGTAGGAATTCCTAGCATAAGACATTAGAAGAAAAATATATTTTATTCTTAAAATGTTGATTATACTTATCATTGAGTACCTATTATGTGCCAGGTGATTTATATATATTATTTATAACCTCTGCAGCTTTCTAAAGTATGAGGTATTATTGTCCCCATTTATAGATGAGGAAATGGAGCATCAAGAACTTAAAATAACTTTGTCCAGGATCACACATAAATGAATTAGGATTTGAACCCAGGTTCATCTGATTCCAAAATCCATTTTCTTCCCAGCTGCATAAGTTTCTCATCTGAAACATTTAGGGTCAACAATATTGCATTCACTTTCAAACTCTTTAAAAATGTGGAACAGACAATGAATTGATATACATTGATGCATGTTAGGAGCCATATTTGTAAGCTTTTGATGTATTTTTAGGTATCAACAAAAGTCAATTATTTTGGCTCTCTTTGGACTCTGGTATCATAGACTACAATGATTAAAATGTTTGTGTCAATGCAGATGAAATGTCCAGAATTTAAAGAGAACTGTACCTCATTTGTGAATCGTTTGGTGACCTTTGTCTTAATGAATTATCACCTCACTTACTCATATGTGCCTTGGTTTCCTAGTGGGTAATGTGTCTATAGGCCTTTGAAAAGGATGACTGTGTAAATGCACATCATGCCATTCCAAGCATGATAGCATGGTGAAGCTGAAAGAGTCCCACAGGTAAGGTGGTCCAACTCAACCCTGTCTTTCAAAGATGAGTCCTCTGGGCCCAAAAGGTTCTATAACTATGGTGACATAGCCTGGACAGAACTCACAGGACCTTCTGTTCAACCCACTACCTTTTCTCTGCTCTCTTAAGCAGTCATGCAAAAATATTACATTAAGACAAGAAGTCACTTGCTCTGAAAACGCTTAATTTGATTGGTAATTCATTTTCCAAAACTTCTTTTAAAAAGAGCTTTTCTATCATAAACAATCCAAATACTGATTTTTAGGCCTATTTATGAATTCTGTGGGATATGTTTAAAATGTATTAAAACCCAAGTATGGAAATTGGAGGCAAAGATAGTAACAAATGAGATAAAAGATACAAAATCCTTAGAAAACATTTCTAAAACTGAAGGCTGTATGAGGCTTTTATTCTATTTGGTGTTTTTAATTTGCCTTTCCACTAAAGTTCTCTAAACATTTCACTTTGGAAAATTTATAGGTTTCTATTAGGTTTTTATAATTTTATCAAATTACAAGTAAAGTTTAATATTTCCATGTAAATTAGAAACTGACCACTAAGATACTGGCAACCAAACCCCAAAGTTCCTGATTCTCAGTCCAAACACTCAAACTGCAGAATGCAGGTATGTTCTGGAAATCTGTCAATAGTGTACATTTAAAGCAACTTGCAGTTTTTGAAGAGAGACAAGTTTCTGCATATCGGTGGTTCCAGCACATGTCCTGTGATGCTCTCTCTAGTTTGGGGAGGAATCCAAAATCTAGTGCCCTTCATGGGCAAGCTTCATCAGGCCCATGCCTCCTCAGGCCTCTGACTGCTGACCTATAACAAAACACACATGCCAGTAACCCAGGCCTCGGACGAGAACTTAGCCTTGTCAGTATCCACACAAAAACCCAGCCCTTCCATGGCCCTGTGATTTCTCACAATTTTCAAAGAAGAAAAATTATTTAGACCGCTCTGCTAATGGACTTAATAACTGAACCCTACCTTCTTCCAATATGATAAAGTCATTAAACAAAATTTAAATCTTTCACTTTAAAATGCCTTTTAAAGTCTTATTTTTTTCCTAATAAGAAACATTTAATCACCTCTTCTAAGCACATGACAATATAATTTCTGAAGGAACAGAGTATGGATTTTTACCAGACAAAATAATTCAAACATTTTTTGTCTTTACTCTTAAAGATATACATTAACAAGAATATAAATAAACCTATGAATAAATATATGTTCATGAATATTTATATATATATATATATTTTTTTTTTTTTTAACTCTGGGAACAAGTGTTTTCTTTCAGCACAAAATACATTTGATTGAAACTCAGGACAGCAATTAATCTGGTAGGTAAAAGAAAATAAAATAGTAAGAACACAAAAGAACACTTGGTAAAAGACTGCAAAGTAATGTAGTAATAAGCTTGGTTTGTTTTGTTCTATATATTTATTTATTCTCAAAACATACCGGTAAAGAAAATAAAGGGAAGTTGTCATTTCCCTATATTTCCTAGATGAGGCTACAGGTACAGAAAGATTACAGGATGACTATCACCAAGGGTGGGTTGTACTATATAGATCAGTTAGATAAAGGGATTTGTTAAGGAATAATCTTCCCATCTTATGGACTAAAATATAATGAAAAAAAGAGGTTCCCTGAAGGTTGTGACTGAATAAGTAATAGTTATTATTGAAATTATTTCCACCCAAAGTCTTAAATGCCTAGATTTTATCCCCCATCTGATGCACAAGATTTCTAGGTTAAAAGTTGCCCTCTGCTCTTGCTTGTTGGCCAAACACCACAACTAAGTTTTTCCCATGATTTTAAATTCTTGACTGTGTGATAAAAATCTATGTATATTCTTCCATTCTTCAGTTAAATTTTTGCAAGATGAGTCATTTTTTCTTGTAAGATAATTTTACCTCAGACAATGTCTTGATATTTAAGGTCTCCTAATTTCAGGGTTACACTAGTTATTTTGTTTACGTATTCTAAGTTCGTTTTCTTGTGTGTAAGAGTTAAAATAGGTTTGACTTTAGGCATTTTAGTGTGTGTAGTCAAGGGTATGATAGAACTCAGTGGCATAATATTTGTTGATTCAGTGATCTATTTTGTATCTTTAAAGAAATAAATTGCCCCATTGTGTAAATTGGGAGAATTTTATTACATTCCAGTACACTAAACTCACTTATAAAGCCACTAGAAATCCTTCAGTTCTCTAGGGGATACCTAACCTATTATTTACTAAAATCAAGTGGTCTGAAAAAGTTTAAGCAACTTCTAAAAGTACCCAGATTCTAGGAATAACATTAACTCTATGAAAATTTGACCCATTAGAAATAATGCTAAAAAATATTCCTATGGTTTCATCAAAATGGACTTCATTTCCACATGCCTGTGTACTAAATAAATCAAATTATGAATAACTCTCTTACATTCTAGGAACTTACATCAAGCAACATTAATGCCTGTCAAAAAAAGAGTAGAGTAAAAATTATTTTCTAAGAGGTATACTTCTCTCAAATTCAAAGTAACAACTCATCTTTTTACAGAGTAAAAGTAGAGCTATCCAAAAGAAGTCTTAAGAGAGTTACTGAGGTACTTCTAAGGTTGGAGCTAGTCAAGGGATGTTCAGAATATCTATCCAAGACCCATGGGCACAGGTGCAAGGAGAGAATATTCATCATAGATATCCTAGAGCAGGGCCCCTGTACTACACAACTACATAAGGACACCTTTCATGCTATGGTCTGATAAATGTGCCCCCTGAAGCACAACTCCATAGACCTCCCCCCACAGAGTTGAGGAGCTTAGAGGCCTGGTCTTAAAGCAGTATTTTTCAAACTTTTTTTACTTCTTCTCACACTAAGAAATTAACTTACACTACAGTCCAGTGGACACACATTTTTAATGGATAACGTAAATAAAAGTTTCATGAAAAGATACTTATTACATGTGAAACACTCTTGACATTTGCTATCTCATCCTGTCCTTTTTTTTTTTTAATGACAGTCACAACCCATTGAAATGTTTTATCAGCCACTAAACCAGGACTCTTGTATGTAACAGGCAGAGTTTCTACAAAATATTCACCATAGCTGTGCAATGTACTCTATATTTTCTAGTTCGTTTGCTAATAAATACTGGTTGGAATATACTAAATCACACCCCACTAATAGGTCTTAGAATATTCATGAGGTAATTAATTTAGCAAATGTTTACTGAGTACCTAGTATGTAATAGGCACTGTTCTAACACTACAGATAATGCAGTGAACCATGGAAGGATACCAAGTTTACCATATTAATAATATTGCTCTGTTTATTCAACAAAATAAGGTGATAAAACCTACAGTTAGAATACTGATGAAGCCTTTAAACTGTTATTCTAGTGCATATTCAGAGAACAGCAGTCTTACCAAGAAAGAGATTTACCCTCTTTTCAACATTCATTTCCTCATAATATTAAGAAAAATGTTATTAAGGAGGCATTTGTTTAAAAACAACTTCTCGAGTAAACAATAAAAATCACAAGCATATTTTTAGTAATTCCAGCAGTTTTCAGAATAATTTTATCTATTAAAATTTTCTGGCACCATTACTGTCAACATGACTGACCTCCTTGATACAGTCATAACTACTCAGACACCATTCCAAGATTCAAGCTGCATTCCTTCTACTCTGCTCTCCAGCAGCTTGTCCTGGTTAAGATAGGAGAGCATTTCAGCCTAAGCGCTTTGATTTGAGTCCTTCCCTCCCTTCCTTGTGGAGAACAAAATATCCATGAGTCCCTATTCCTGGGGCTTCTCTCTATTGCTGATAAAGAAATGGAATTTAGGAATTTACATCAGGATTCAAGGTGCAAAGGAAGAGATTGATATATTTTTATAAATGCATATTATCATGCCCTGTTACTAAGGCTTCTGAAAATAATGTCTTGGAAGCTCTAGACTTCTCATAAAAATTATCTCTCAATTTATTATTATTTTTAAAAATCAATCCTTTAAATATAGAGGAGGGGAGTAGATGTAGCTCAGTGATTGAGCACCTGCTTCCCATGTACAAGGTCCTGGGTTCAATCCCCGGTACCTCCAAATAAATAAATAGGAGAAAACTTCACTATTTCCATCAGATTGAAAAGGGAATTATATTTATTAGACTGGGTAGGTCATGATATTTTCTCTTGTCTCTTAGAAGCATTCATGTTTTTAAGGATTACCATTGATCCTGTTTGCAATTAAAGTATACTTTCCAAAGCAAACGATAAAGGTCAAATAGTGAAGGAAAACCTTCTATATGAAATGAGTCATACAGGGGCATATCAATTTAGCAGAAGTTTACTAGCACAAAGTAGTGTTCATTCAAAATTGGAGAAATAAATCAAACTGGTACAATGACAATTTAAAAATACTTTGTTGGTCTATTTGGTATGGGCTGTAAGCCCTCTCTTGTACATGTAAAGCAATATTATTAATAGTTATTACTGTTTGAGTCAGCCATGTAAGAGTTTAGCATAATATGAACAATGACTTTTCTCAAAAAATTTTGATGACCAGAAGAAGAGAAACAAATCTAAAGAGTTAAGACACTATTTTTGTTTTGATGAGAAATAAAAAAGGGGCAGATAAAACATCTCAAATAATTAAATTAGGAAAATATCCTATAAGATTTTGGTGATGGTATTTCTGTACACACATAAATACACTACATATACAATTGCATACCACAAATTATATGTGTTTGCAAAGAGTACTATTTATATCCAGAAATTACCTCACTGGCACTCTATCACTGCTGTTTCCTCATTGTGCTAGACTATCTCAATCTCTGATTGGTGGTCCAGGCACATGATCCCATGCAGAAATGTTTATTTGGATGGCTTTCCAGTCTTCTACTTCTTTAAAAGCCACAGAGAGAGTAAGAAAAAGAAATTATGCCAATTCATGGTGCTGCTGGCTGGTGTGAAATAATTTTTTCCAACTAAGGGTCTTCAATTTACTAACTTGTTCCAAGCTCCCGCTCCCTGTTGCTTATTTAACTGCTAAATGTTTAGTGAATAACTTGCTTTAAAAAGAAAAGAAAAAAAAAAAAAAAAAAACCTCCTAGCAACTCTCCCTTTCATTAGATTAAGCACAAAACATCTTGACTGCAAAAAATTCAGTTTTAACAAAACATATTTTTCCCAACATGCTTCAACGGAACATAAGGTTTGCATGCAAAGCTAGGAAGTAGGTTCACCCAGAGAGTGCCTGTTCAAAATTAAGTGGTTTAGATATAAGCAATCTCCAATTTCCCTCCAGCTATAAAAATTCATACAAACTCAGGGTCTACCTCTTTGACCCCGAGCATTAATGAGTGACTTTAAGAACGTAGGCTATTTTGGGGTAGACCTCTCTCTATCTCTGTAAGGTGACTGGAACTCCTGGGAGCATTCTAAAGTAACTCCTCATCTTCTAAATGTCTTCTTTCCAGCGTTATCTCTCTCCTGGCATTGGGCCAATACACTGGAGAGGTTTGTGTTTTTTTTTTGCTTTCTCCACGAACAGGTGGTATTGCCCTTTCTCCACACAATTACACACAGGATCAAATTATCTGATTTCTAGAAGCTGAGTGCAAGATTTATGATCTTAATAGATTCATGCAACCAACAAACTTTTTTCTGGTTGCCACCATGTGTCAGAGACTCTTAAGTCTTGGAAATACAGAAAAAAATAATAAATGATCGTTGCCTTTAATGGTTTAGAGAAAGATGATTTCAAATTCCTCACTGCTTGTCTAAGGCAACAGCTTTATAACCATGGGTTGGAGGAAGCTGGGGGAGTGGGAAAGCACCACACAGTATTTCCCATCATATTTCTTCATTTTGGGGAAACACAGGACTTTTTACTATCCTCCATGCATTTTATTATCTCCTTGTTTTGTTTTTTAAAGCACTTCTACTTAAAAGCCCTTTCTATCTCGTTTTCATCTCTAATCAATGTGACCATTTAAATAGTTTTTCCCAGCACCTTCAGTTATATAATCGTCCCCTTGTTACATACCTCTGTTATATCTCTCAGCAAACTGCATTAGAGTTACACAAACTGATATGAGAGCTTTAAAAGTGCCTTGCTCATAATAAGCTCCCAATAAATTTATATTTCAGAGAAAAAAGAGACAGATTTGTGTGTTTGTCACCATGCCTGAACTCAATTCCTGCAGGAGAGGGCAACAGGCTTTTTTTTTTTTTTT
>JAQZBX010017581.1:0-35422 GCA_029593785.1 Cabassous unicinctus | reverse complement strand
TATCCTCTCTTCTGAAGATTTCTTTCCTAAGATGTATGCCATCATTGATGCCAGTGTTGCAATAGTGGTTATGTTTGGACTTTCCATTAAGTTTCCATTAGCTTTCCTCCATTTTCAATACAGTGCTGAAAATGCCATCAGGACAAGGGTCATCCAAAGCCTTCTTCACCTGCATGCCTCATCTCACAGTTGTGACCATATTATTCTTTGTGATCACTGTTATCACCTATCTGAAGCCAGTCCCTGATACACCAAATCAGTCCCTGGTGCCTCCATCTTTGAACCCTATAATATATAACTTAAAGAGAAGGATATCAAGACAGCTTTGTGGAAAATTCTATGGAAACTAAACCTCTATAGTTTTTTTTTAAGTTTATAAAAATTATTTTATTTCAGATGTGAAAATATAAGAACTACTTACATATAAAATTTAAGGGTACTGAAGCATCCAAACTTTTATGTTCCAACTTTAGCTCCTTATAAATGTATTTAAATTTATGTGAGACAATATTCACAATTAAAGGAGAGAATTACATTTCTAGAAATTGAAATACAGGGAAAAATAACACATTCTGTCACTGATAAAAATGCATAAAACTCTAGTGGTCAGTGCTGTAGACTCCCCAACTCCCACTCCACTCTAAAGGATTACTCTGAGAAAAACATAGTAATGGCCATGGGACCTATTTCTGATCAATAAGACATAAGGAGACATGAGGATAGGTTTGCTGGGAGAACCTGTGAGAAAGGCTCCTTCAAATCTATGAAGGAGAAATAGAAAAAAAATTGCCATCTTCTTTCTCTGGTTGGTGCCACATCTTGGAAGAAGTAACAGTTATTGTGTTATCAGAAAAGCATAGAAATGGATTCTCTCTAGAGACTCCACACAGAAATGGAGCCCTGCTGATACCTTGAATTTAACCAAGTGTAATTTGTGTTAGATTTCTAATTTACAGAACTTTAAGATAGTAAATTTTGTTATATTAAGCCACTACATTTCTGGTAATTTGTTAAAGCTACAAGAAGAACTAACGAAACCTTTCTGCTAGTATTTCCCTTGAATCAGAATTTCTGGTATTACTGGGTACTCAGACTATGGATCTAAAGTCTTAATAAAATGTAAAGAATATCAAAAGAAAAAACATACATTTATACTCTGAAGATTTTTATAATATTGTAGGAAAATCTGGATTTTATGCCTATGTTGCATGTATCAACAATTATATTGGAATTAAATAAAATAAGATATTAATACATTTTATTTTCATTGTATTGATTGGATTATCATAATTTTATTAAACTAAGATCCAATTTTAACTACCTGAATTTCTTTATTAATTGGATGTTTCTCTAATACCTGTTTGTTGGGACTCAAAATGTTAAGGTCAGGGTATTATGACTGTCAGTTATTTTGCATTTGTTTTCCCAGCTTACATTTAACTTTTTGTAAAATATTTTTTATTATAAAAGTTCAAGGTTTACCATAAAAATAATGCAGAAAATAAAGGGTATGCAAATGCCCCCTCCCACACACATAATTTTCCCTATTGTTAACAATTTACTTTATTGTGGTAACTTTGTTACAAATGGTGACAGAATGTTATTATAATACTGAATACTATTAACTATATTAGTATAATGCTTAATGCTGAATGAGGTACAGAATTTTTGTTTGGGATGATGGAAAGTTTTAATAAAGGATGGTGGTGATGGTAGTACAGCATTTTGAATGCAACTAACAGCACTGAATTCAATATTTGAATTTTGTTAAAGAAGGACATTTGAGGTCGTATATATGGTACAAGAATAAAAAAAGACAGTACAGTTAGTTTTTTTCAGGAGGTACAGGACCTCACACATGGGAAGCAGGTGCTCCACCCCTTGGGCTATATTCTTTCCCTACAGTTAGCTTTTAACTTTATATCTGCTGTTCTTTTCAAAATATATTTTAAAACGTAAATGAAAATTTATTTTATACTGTGATAAATGTATAAAGGTAAATGAATATAATGCCTGTCAAAGTACACAACAACATGAAAAATATTCCTTCTTAAAATCTTTAAAAATTAGCAAATTTGTTACATTAAAATATTAAAATTTTATTCCATAACTTGGTATTTGGATGCATCTATTAAAGCTCATATTTCTCTCTTTTATATTATGGAATTTAATAAATCATTTGGATTAACAGGAAATAAACTTCTACTATTATATGACCTTCTGAATTCAAACCTTTCCTGTAACTGGATAAAATACTGCATACTTGATGAAACGTTACACTTACCCGCCCACACTCTCTCGCCCTCTTTAGCAGGTCAGGGTTACATGGTGGCAACTGCGACAAAAGCAAGGGCTTCTGAGAGCTTCGGAGACACCTCTTCGGTCAGCACAACCAAAGACATGAGACGACTCTGGCGCCTGTCTGCAGGCCCCGCACTCTCTCGATGAGTCGTAGAAATCTCGTTGTATCAGAGTAAGAAGCACGGAGCTTTGATTGTGATTGTGGTGAGCTGGAGCCACCTGATCACTAACAAAAGACATCTTCTGTTAACCAACAACTACCAGAGCTTCCTTTTGAAATACATAGCAACAAAGGAAGAAAAGAAACAAAATGGAAATAGTGCTTACCAGCACCTTAGAATGATGCTGCTCAGGACCAGTCCAACGCTATCTGCACTGTGAGGAGAATGTTCATAGAAACCTGTTGTGTGCATATTATTCACATTTTTGTTAAATGTTAAGTCATTTAGCACAAGTACACCTGAGTGCATAGTATGTCATTTCATTCCATTTGAGTTTCTTGAGTGTTTTCTTTAAAGGTCTGCAGAGTTGCTGCCCCTTTCTGGAACTATGAGTACTGCAATCTTTATAACTCTCAATATGAGTAGAGCATTTTGAGCTTTAAATCTAAAGGAAACTCAGTGGCCTGGTTGGTATATGCAGTGAACATCAAAGGTTGCCACCTGAGAGCCTCCTTGTTGCTCAAATGTGGCCTCTCTCTAAGCCAAACTCAGCTTATGAATGTATTACCTTCCCCCCAATGTGGGACACGAATCCCGGGGATGAGCCTCCCCGGCAAGAAGGCATTAATACCAAGTGCCAAATTGCAACACGACTGGAAAAATACCTTGAATAAGAGGGGTAAAAGGCAAAGACAAATGAGTTCATGTGGCTAAGAGACTTCAAAAAGAGTCGGGAGGTCATCCAAGAGGTAACGCCTACGCACACCTCAATAGGATCTCATAAAACATCAAAGTGGTTACCACCCCACACAGAGAGACTCCTGAGGGTTCTGAAGACACCCAGGTCCTATATAAGGGGGGATAGCCCCAGAGATTGATGCCTTATCAGTGGGCTCTACTTTGGAATCTGTGCTCCTGAGAGTGACAGAGTTGGACTCAAATAAGTCCTCCCTGCACGTGGTCCATCAGTCCCTTCTATTCAAACCTATATGTGAGGTTGGAGTTTGTGGCTGTACTTCCAGAGAAAGTTACAGTGGAGCTGCAACTCCTACTCTACAGATCAATGGACTCACCCAAGTGACCTGGTGAGGAGAAGACGATGATGGACAACGGCCATCCCAGGGAATGGAGAGATCCTGCAGCTGCAGGCAGGATAATCCCATCCACCATATCCATGGGATATAAGCCCACTCTCACTTGGAGATGGAGTGGACATCACCATTCCAGTCCCCTCAGGATTGGGGGAAGCCCTATGGGCTAGAGTGGACTTAATGGTATTCTGTTGTAGACATATTGGGATTCAAGCAATGGAAGAAATTATAACAGTGAGGTGAAGCCAGTGGCCATTAGATGCTTTCGGGGCAGGGAGGAGAAGGCAGTTGTAATACAGGGGCTTTTTCAGGGCTTGAGGGTTATCTTGAGTGATGTTGTGGTGACAGATATAGGCCATTTGACATCAGCATATACCATGCAGAACTGTGTGGGAGAGAGTGTGGCCTATGATGTGAACTGTGGTCTATGCTTAGTGGCACAGCCCCAGGATGTGTATATCCATTGCAGGTGATGTGCCATGCTAATGAAAGAGGTTTATTTGAGATTTATGGAAGGTATGGGAAGTGGAGATCACGGGAATCCCTGTAATTTTTGTGTAACATCTACATAATCTAAGCATCTTTTAAAATATATATGAAAAAAATAAATTAATTAAAAAAAAAACAAAAACAAGAAGCCATCTTGCTGTGGAAGCAGATTTATTTTCCTTCTCCCTGTTTGAAAGATCTTTCGTTTTGATGCCAGTGTTCTTCCTTGTTCACACAAGTTCAACAATTTGAAAGGTAGAGGCAGGAGTAAGGGTTTCTAAATGGCAGAGAAATTTGAAAGTATCATGAACTTTCATGGTTTTGGTCTGGGCTCAATGTATATAGACTTAAAACCATTGGGTTGTGAAGGCAATGGCTTGGTTTTTTCTACTTTAGACAATGACTGTGACAAAAGAGCAGCCATCAAGAAAATTGTCCTTACTGATCTCCAGAGTGTTAACCATGCTATACAAGAAATCAAAATTACTAGAAGACTTGACCATAATAGCTTTATGAAAATGTTTGAAATTCTTGGTCCCAGTGGATGCCAGTTAACAGATGATGTGGGCTCTCTTACTGACCTTAACAGTGTTTTCATCATTCAGGAGTACATGGAGACAGACTTGGCTAATGTACTGGAGCATGGCCCTTTACTGGAGTAACATGCCAGACTTTTCATGTATCAGCTGCTACGTGGGCTCAAGTATATTCACTCTGCAAATGTGCTGCACAGAGATCTCAAACCAGCTAATCTTTTCATTAATACTGAAGATTTGGTGCTGAAGATAGGTGACTTTGGTCTTGCACAGATCATGGATCCCTATTATTCCCATAAGGGTCATCTTTCTGAAGGTTTGGTTACTAAATGGTACAGATCTCCACATCTTTTACTTTCTCTAATAATTATAGTAAAGCCATTCACATGTGGGCTGCAGGCTGCATCTTTGCTGAAATGCTTACCAGTAAAAACCTTCTTTCAGTGCAAATGAACTTAGACTGATGCAGCTGATTTTAGAATCTATTCCCACTGTACATGAGGGAGATCATCAGGAACCTTCCAGTGTAATTCCAGTTTACATTAGAAATGACATGACTGAGCCACACAAACCTTTAATACAGCTGCTTCCAGGAATTAGTAGAGAAGCACTGGATTTCCTGGAACAGATTTTGACATTTAGCCCTTGTGGATCAGTTGACAGCAGAAAAAGCACTCTCCCATCCTTACATAAGCATATATTCTTTTCCAACAGATGACCAAGTTTAAGTCATCCATTTCATATTGAAGAAGAAGTTGATGATATTTTGCTTATGGATGAAATTCACAGTCACATTTATAACTGGGAAAGGTACCATGATTGTCAGTTTTCAGAGCATGATTGGCATATACATAACAACTTTGATATTGGGAAAGTTCACCTTGACACAAGCGCTCTGTCTGATGTCACTGATGAAGAAGAAGTACTAGTTGATCCTCGAAAATATTTTGATGGAGATTGTGAAAAGTATCTGGAGGATTCTGCTTTAATACCAATTACTCTACTGATCCTTGTTGGCAGTACCAAGATCATCATGAAAATAAATGTTGTGATCTAGAGTGTAGACATACTTGTAACTACAAAATGAGGTCATCATCATATTATTATGAACTCAAGCTTTTTATAAATCTTTCCAATTGGAAAGAACAAAGCACAGAAAATTTTGATAAGAAAGGCAAGTCAAAATGTGAAAGAAATGGATTGTTTAACACCAGATAGCTCTAGAGGAAGCATCACAGCAACTGGCTGAAGAAGAAAGGGAAAAGATCAGGGATTTGGCTTTGATTCCTTTATTGTAGTAACTATTCAACTTGGT
Source organism: Cabassous unicinctus (assembly GCA_029593785.1). Taxonomy (NCBI): domain Eukaryota; kingdom Metazoa; phylum Chordata; class Mammalia; order Cingulata; family Chlamyphoridae; genus Cabassous; species Cabassous unicinctus. The sequence goes on along the minus strand of JAQZBX010017581.1, from coordinate 29,529 downwards.
TCACAACATGAGCCTACTAAGCCAAGAAAATTTTGAAAAAAGAATGGCAAATTTGGCTCAGTTAGAAGAAGTGCCAGTCTTCTTGGGATAGTCAGTTTGTGAATGGTGAGAAGGACTGTTTTCTCATGTCAGTTTTGTTCTGTGGTAATGAAGAATGAACAAATTGAGAAGGAAAACACACCAGTTACTTGGACAGGTTCTTTAGCAGAAAAGAAAATACTAAAATGCTAGAAACTGACCCAGCAGAGGATGGAGAAAGAGGAAATGAGGAAGGATTTCTGAACAGCAATGGGGAGTTCCTATTTAACAAGCAGCTTGAATCCAAAGGCATCCCACCGTTTCGCAGTCCCATTGCGTGACCACTTAAGTCAATATAGGCCACATTAACACCTTCAGCAATGAAATCTTCCCCTCAAATTCCTCATAAAACATACAGCAGCCTTCTGAAACATCTGAACTAAAACACTCACCAGAGATTTCTCTTTGTACTCTTCATGAAATGTGTTTTGTCTTTTTTTACTAGTGTTTAAGTCATTTTTTACGTGAATTGGATGATGTCATTTTAGTAAGGATTTCATTAGTTCTTGTTTTTTAAAATCTAGACTTATTAACTACATGTGAGAGTTTTCATTTTAACTGGCATGTCATTTGCACACAAAAAATTTTTAAAAGTAGAGCAAAATAATGTAATGCAGCAGGAGACAAAAGAAATGCACTAAGATAAATAAAAACATTCTCAAAGAATAATGATCTGTTTTACAGGCAACAAATCTTGCTTGAAATTTACACAGACTGTACATAATTGCATGAAAATATCTTATTTTTTCCAAAAACATTTTTCATTCATGAGTATTTTCAAGTATTTCATACTGTACACATTTCTTAAAACCCATGATACCAGCAGCAACTGAAAATGAATGCCAAAACTGGTACACATGTGTTATCTACCACAAGGTAACAAATGTATGTGGCAAAACATATACCACCCATAGTCCTTCACAATATGCACTTCTATTTAGCCAGTTTATTACAATAAACTATTCTTAAGATTCTTTCACTATTTGTACATGTTCTGGTACACATTCTTTATAGTGAAGTGTTAATACATCACTTCTTATTTAATTTAGCAAATCAGTATATTTTCTGTATTTAATTATAGAAAGATAACTTAGTTTTTGAACTTTATTTGCAAACACACTTTTTCCATTTGGCACTGTGGTTTGTTGCTTACCTAGTTGAATATATAATGTCAGCTTATTCTAAGGATGTTCATGTACTTAATTTACTTGTGTTCATTTTAAGTAAATCTCTCACTGTGTATATGAATTTGTATTTTGGAGGTGCTTGATCCATCTACAAAGAAAAATTAAGAATTACTTAATTATAAAATGCTCCTAGAAGTCTTAATTGCATTTATTTTTTTAAAATCTGTAATGTTAGTCTTGTGTGCATGGAAGTAATTAAGGAACATCATTATTGTAGTTTAAAAGTTGTACATGATGAGACATTTTGTTTTTATGTTGTTTTTACTGAATGATCTATACCTGTTCCAAGGCAAGCATGCATAAAATTAGGTTAAATGTAGCATGTGACATCACAGTCTCTTAGAAATTTGTTTCACCTATTTTATTTTACTGAATACTATCTGTATCTCTGATTATCCTTTCTAAAGAAAAAGGACAAATAAAGCATAGCCAGCAAAAAAAAAAAAAAAAGTTACACTTAGCTAAAATATACTGACCAAAGAAACTGCTATAGATTGAATCATGTACCCCCAAAAAACATGTCCAAGTCACAAGCTTTGGTTCTGTAGATGTGATCTCATTTATAAATAAGATCTTCAAAGATCTTAGTATGATAAGGCCAAATGAAATTAAGGTAGTCTTTAATCCAATATGACTGCAGTCCTTCTAAGCAAAGGAAATTTGAACTCAATAGGAGACAATTAGGGAAAGAGACAGCTAATGACAGGGGCAGAGATTGCATTATGTATGGATTGCCAGCAAGCTACCACCAGAATGCTACGTATGTCAGAGAAACCATGATCTCACTGACACCTTGATTTTAGACTTCTAGTCTCCAAAACTCTGAGACAATAAATTCTAGTTGTTTAAGCCAACCAGTCTGTGGTACTTTGTTACAACAGACCTGGCAAACTATGATAGTGACCCACACACCAAATGTTCTGAACTGATGTGATCTGAATTATATCAATTAGTGAATTGCCTTCCACTGATCTCCCAAGGCCTCCTTTCTGAACCTTTGGCAAGTTGTCATTGTTAAAGCTACCGTAATTAACTAGGTGGGATCAAATAGAATGCAATACCTATATGGTTTATCCTTATAACAGGAGAAAGGAAGAAAGGAGATCAATCTGGCAATTGCAAAAGACTGCAGGAAGCAGAACAACACATAAACAGCTATTTTTATCAAAGGCCAAAATGTGCCAGAAGGAACCAGTCCTTGTGAGTGTGACTGCTGGGATCTGTTATTTATAATCTCAGCTTCCAGCTTAGCATTGCATGAAAAATCCACCAATCGAGTGCCAGAATGGAGAAAATATCAGTGTTGTCTTTAACGTGAATACATCTTAGTTTGCCAGAGGTGCTATAACAAGTACTACAAAACTGGATGGATTAAACAACAGAATTTACTGACTCATGGTTTTGGAGGTGAAGGCCAACATCACGGTAGTGACAAGGCTTTCTTTTCCCACAGTTTGTAACATTCCAGCAATCCTCTATCACATAGCAAAGTCTCACTCCTTGTGTTGTTTCCAATTCCCTGTAACATCTGGCTTCTCTTGGGTTCTCCTGGCTTCTCCTGGCTTGTACTGATTGACTGCCTATAAGGACTCTAGTCATATGGATTAAGACCCACTCTGATGCAATTTGGTTTCATTGAAAATAAGATCTTCAAAGATCTTACTCAGAAATGAGTTTAAATCTTAGCTAATATAATCAATTATCCTATTTATAAATGGGTTCACATCTACAGGATGCAGTTTAGGATTTGAACAATTCTTTTCTGGGGTACATGATTCAATCCCCAGTGGTAAGTTTCCACCAATTCTGTTTGCGTGTGTGTGTGTGCATGTGCATACCCGTTTGAAATTGCTATTTCTTCTTTTTGGTATAATATTTTATCATTATATGATTTCCCTGAGTCTAATTTTCTTTGCCCTAAAGTCTAGTTTACAAAACATTAATAAAATTGATACTATATGTTATGGCTTAAGTCTGGTAATTTAATTTTCATTTTCTGATTGTTCTCTCAGTTTTTCTCTATCTATTCATTTTCCTTCCTTTTTGTGGCATTCTTGGACAAGTTTCAGATTCCATTTTTATTTTTCTATAGTGCTTTTTTTAACTTTATTTTGAACATTTAATAATTGAAAATATAAACAATTAACTAAAAGGTAAACACAGATGAATAAATATATACATTTCTCAATTAAATGTAACAGATACATATAAATTGAGTGTCTCTTTGAATAGATTTTTGGGGGTTTTCTAGATATTATAGTTCATATACAAAATTGTTCAGTCTTTTAGTGTCACTGTTTTACTATGTTGTGTGAAATGTAGAAAACTTACCTCCAATTATATCTCTTTACCTACCCCATCTATAACATAATTATCTTAAAGTTTCCTCTGCATACATAAAGAACCACATTAAAGACCATTGTAACTTTTGCTTCCACCATGTAAACATACTTTGGAAATCTGAAGAAGAGGTGGAAATGGTATTTTTCTTACCATATATTACCTCTTTCTGTTTTTTCCTTCCTTCCTGATTTTCCAAGTTTCTCTTCTTTTTACATTCCCTTTCTTGTTAAAGAAATTCCTTTAGCCTATATTTTAAATTAGGTCTGTTGGTGACAAATTCCATTATCTTTCATCTGAGAAAGTCTTCATGTTCCTTTAATTTCAGAATGATACTTTCATTGAATGTAGGAATATAGTGTGACAGGTCTATCATTTCATTGTTTGAAAAATGTTTTGACAATACATTCTCATTTCCATGTTTTTTGTGGTCTCATTCAATTATAGTCCTATAACATGTATGTTGTTCTTATCTGGAGGCTTTCAAGATTTTTGTGTTTGTCTTTTGTATTCTGATGTTTGTAACACCAAATGTATGTTTTGTCGTGGATTTATTTGGGATTGTCCTGTTTGTATTTTGCTCAGGTTCTTAAATCTGTTTTCTGTTTTGTTTTCCAACTTGGCTTCTGTTGACACCTGTAAAGGAGTTAAGACATATTAATACTGCTGTGCAGGGTGGTTCAAGTTCACCACTAGGCCTTCAATGATAACATCCCAGATGGAAGGAGGAATGACACATCCTTCCTGCTCCCCATGTGGCTTCCAATGACATCTGGGAGTGTGACCTTGTCACTGCTGACTTGGCGATCAAAGTCTTGACTCTCCACTAGGCTTCTTCTGACACTACATCACAGGGAAGGGAGAAGGATGTCCAGGTTTCTCATCTGGTCCCCATTGACACTGCAGGGAAGGGACTCATAATTGCCAAAGAGTGACGCAAATCTTCCTTTGCAATGTGGCATTCTCTGACACCATCTCAGTAAAGAGTTTGGGGTAACTTGTTATAGCGTGTCATGGGTGGAAATCTATGTCCTTCTCTTGAATTTTGCTGCTGAGGGTGGCTGTGAGCCAGAATTTTTTTATCCTGTGGCATTTAAATGGAGGAGAGCATTTATTGTGTAAAAGTGTTCAGACTTTTTGGCTGCCCATTTCCTTATTTTTTTACTTCAGAGGGTAATCTTTTGTTTGAAGCTTATGTTATCTACCCTTATTGGCATTTCCAGCTTATATGAGGCATAAAGAAAACCCAAGGAATTCCTTATCATATTTGTCTTGGGTTCCGAGGTCCTAGCCAATCTGCCACCTTCTCCCCACCTGTCAATGTCTTCATTTTTAAATTTATATATAATGTCATTTTTTTTTTAGTTTTACTTCACAGGAGGAATATCCACCATCCTGGAAGCAAAAGTCAGTTTCTAACACTCTTTTGTGATCCTTGTGAGATTTTCTATACATCACTAATTTCTTTACTACAAGACTCATTCCATTATCACAAGCAACATCATTGCCATAGACATTTTGCTCAAACAAGAGAAGTGACATTATTTCCTGCCAAGCTATGCAGCAATGGAATACATCAGTAGAAGACCAAGAGTTCTTATTCTGTCTCTAGGAGCAACTTCGTGGTAAGTTAAATACTCATTGAGAAATAACATCAGCACCTAAGTCCTCTACTTGGCTCAATATCTTTCCTGTGCAATTACTTGTTAAACTTTCAAAACAATTTTAAATTTATAGAAATTGGTCAAGTTTCATGTAAAGGGTATTTTTCTGAACCAATTGAGAATAATTTTCATATTTTATCTTTCAAGACTGAAATAATTTAGTGCGTAATGCCACAAATAGGAAGTTCTTCTAAATAAAAATAAACAGCACCACATAAAAGTCAGGAAATCAGTACTGATATTTTATTATTATGTAATCCAAATATCTCAGTCAAGTTTATCTAAGTCTTTCAATATTGTCCTTTAGAGATAACGGATACAATTCAGAACCATTATTGAACATATTTGCTATGATTGCTTTAATATCATTCTTCAATGGAATGATTCCACACACTGTCCTTGATTTTAATGACTTGGACACTCCTTCAACTACTTTTTAAATAGAAAAGAAGATGTAGAAAAGTGAAGAAGTCATTCAATATGGATATGAACTCTCTCCATGTTTTCACCATTAAAAAATCAACATGTCTAAGAAATTAAGAAACATGAACCACCACGATGCAATTCTTCTTCATGAGATGTCTTGATGACTGTTTACTGCAAAAATTATTCCCTGCACTAATTTAATATGAAGTTCCAATTAATAAGCTTTTATTGTCTATTTATTTTTATATCATTCTATTTATTTTGTTATCAATAACTGTCCATATATTGTTTTTGTTTTAGTGTGCTTTTACATGTAAATGTGTACTACATTTTTGTAATACTAAATTATATTAAAACACTGCAAAAGAGTTCAGACAATCTACAACAGGTGAGGGAATAGTCCCTACCAGTCTGCCCTCACTTCAGACACCAGCTGCAAGTTCAGAGTTCCCTAAGGCCACTCTCAAAAAGATCTGGTGGCTACAAATTCTGGGGTACCTATGACCACAATTAAATTCAATAATCCACTAGAACAACTCTCAGAACTCAAGGAAGTGCTATACTTAAAATTATAGATTTAGTATACCTAAAGGATACAAATGCATAGAGAGGAGTATGGGAGGCATCCAAATACAAAGATTTCAGTTGTTCTCTCTCCATGGATTCATGGATGTGGCTACCTCCTCCAAAAAAAGATAAGAGAGTACACACTGAGTATTACCAGCCAGTGTAGCTCACCCAAGTATTTGGTGTCCAGACTTTTTAATGTTGCTTGATCACATACTGCTCACATGACTGACCTTTAGTCTCTATCCCCTTCCAGATTTTTGAAGGTTGGAAATGATATGGTTGTCCAAAAGCCTCTATCATAAATCATACTGTTAGCCTGTCTAGTGGCTAAAGACTCCAGGCAAAGATATTCTTATCAAGCAGGACCTTCCCAAGGCCTAGAGATTAACTTCCCAGTAGATAAGGGCAAAGATTAAATCTCTTTTCAGGTAATGATACGTCTTTTATACAAAATTTATTATATAAAATGTATAATGATTAAAAGACGACTGTTAAAAATATGTATCTATTATTTGAAAAAAATACTGTCCCTTTTTCCCTGAGGCTCAAAAGTAGTTTTGAATAAATAGCTAAAATAGTTAGATGATGCTTGAGAAGATGCTCTTTATTTTCTCCAGAAGACTTGAACAAAATCTAAAGCATGTTATAGGAGATTTGATTGTTTTGTAAATAAAGAATGATTATAAGTAATTCAAATAAAAATACATGGTTTCCTAATATAAAAACAAGCACTGGACTTGAACACATGATTCATAATGTAGGAAACACTAATGGTCAAAACGTTATGAAAACATACACTCAAGAATTCCTCTGAGAATATAGGCAGTGCCTAATAAATGAAAACAGATCAATATGTCAAGCCCTTATATTATTGCAAGTAACTATGAATCTATTCTTCAAAAATTGTAGCTGATGATTACCATATGTTCTGAGGGATGGGTGATGGAAAAATAGAATAGATGGAACATAAGGAATTTCAGGGCAATAAAATTGTTCTGCATGATCTTGCAATAATGGATTCAGGCTATTTTAAATTTTATCAAAACCTATAAAAATGTATAGTCCAAAATGTAAACCGTAATGTAAACCATTGACCATGGTTAGTAGCAATGCTTTAATATTTATAGGAGAAGATTTGATTCAATTTTAACAAACGTACCATCCACATGTAAAATGTTATAAATAAGGGAGAGTTGAAAAGGGAAAAGGCATTGTGTATATGGGAATCCTCTATGTGAATTTTCTGTAAACTAAAGGTTCTTTAGAGATAAAATGAAAAAAATAAGACACTGGAGGAATATATGGAAGAAAATGTCACTGTACATACGAGACAACCGATCTTACAGTTATGAAAGACATAATGTCTAATTTTTTTTATTATTTCAATTAAAATTGTTTTTGTATTTTGTTATTTTTAAAATTATTATTATTACTTCATTTAGTTATTAATTTTACTTGGCTATTTTGTTGGCTTCATTTTTGGAGAGAGGTTTTGGATCACAGAATTGTCACGACTGTGGCAGGGGAGGAACACTGCTGTGGAGTGATGGTAATGGGGAAGCATGGGGAGGGGTTCACCTGGGACATGCCTCTAAGGCATATGAATATATTCAGGTGTTCATGGAACATTGTTTCCTTCGTTGGAGATCCACACAATAAATGAAAGAATATTGAATTCCCATCCTGGGGAGTTCTGCTACATTCTCTAGGACAGCAAGAATCCCCTGAGTAAAAGGGCAGTGCCTAGTGAAGGAGGACTGATCATTATGCTAGGCCCTTGATTTTGACGATTGTACTTATGAACCTTTTCTTGTGAAATTGAATCTTAGCCTAGTATTATGTACTGACTAAGAGTTACCTCCTGAAAGCCTCCTTGTTGCATAAATGTGGCCTCTCTCTAAACTAAACTCAGCATATAAATACACTACTTTTCCCCTGGCATGGGATATGTGTTCCAGGGATGAGCATCCCTGGCCCTGAGGGATTATTACTAAGCACCAATTCACAATGCATCTGGAAAAAGACCTTGACCTAAAGGGGGAACTGGTAAATACAAATGAGTTTTAATGTCTGAGAGATTTCAAAGTGAATCAAGAGGTCATTCCAGAGGTTATGCTAATGCACTCTCAGCAGGATCTCATTGAATGCAACAGTAAACAGTGCTTCAAAGAGCACATATCCTGAGGGCTATAGGACATCCAGACACTGTAAGAAGGGTAGCAGCTCAGGAATTTGGCACACTGTCAGTGGGCCTTACCTGGGAATTTATGCTCCCCAGTGTAACAGAGTTAGACTCATTTATAATTTCCTGACACAAAGCTCTTCTGCTCCTTTCACTGAACAAATAATTAACACTATGCTTGATAAATATATGTTGTAGAAACATAAATATTTGATCTGCCCATATGCCAGTTGAGCCCTGAATGTCAACAGAGTTGCAACACCTACACTCTAGTTCATTGACTCACCCAGGAAAACCAACAAGGAGATGATAATAGACAATGCCCATTCCAAGGAACAAAAGTCTTTGTAACCACAAGCAAGATAGCTGCATCCATCTGCCCCATGGGATCTAAGCTTCTTCTCCATCAGAAATGTGCATAACTATCACAAAATCCTTAAGATTGGGGAATGAACAATGGACTAATATAGATTTATTATTATTCTATTATAGACTTATTATTCTTCTAGGAATGTAAGAACTTTACATTCATATAAAACCAATGGCTACCAGAAGCTCTAAGGGGAAGTAAAGGGAAAAATAGGTGTAATATGGGGGCCTTTGGGGGACATTGAAATTGTCCTGCAAGACATTGCAATGACAGATACAGGCCATTATATATTTTGTCATAATCTACAAAATTGTGTGGGACCGGGTGTAAACTATAATATAAACTATAGTCCAATGTTAATAGCAATGATTCAGTATGTGTTCATCAATTGTAATAAATGTACCACACTAATGAAGGATGTTTTTAATGGGGGAAATTGTGGAATGTGGAGGGAGTGGGACATATGGGAATACACTATATTTTTTATGTAACATTTAACTAATCTAAAGCTTCTTTAAAAATGTAAAAAATAATTTTAAAACATTATGAAAAAGTCAAGCTAAATATTAAAATACATAAAGCCTAATATTTTTTACTCGTTAAATATAGTTTAATTCTTATAAATCTTTTGAAAATGCAGTTCATATGTACTGCAACTTGAGAATCAACTTTAATATTTTAATAAAGTTTTTCTTCTTTCTTTGATTAGAAAGGAAGAGAGAGACAAGGAGACACCACAATGGGCTTTACCACATGAAATGGTAAGGACAAAGGACTATCAGCAGCCAGCCCGAGAATTCCACACTCTTAGGGAAAAAAGCATCACCTAAATGATGTTTGATGTAGTCTTTTTTCCCAGACTCAATCCATGAGTGAATAAATTTCCATTATTTAATCTGACTCTTTTGATGGTATTTCCCTGAGAAGACCAGGAAAATTTGGTACCAGGAAAGTGTGGTGATGCTATAGCAAATACAAATAATGTAGAAACAACATTAGAATTGGGTAATGGATAAAAGTTGAAAGAATTGTGAGTTGCTTGATAGTAAAAATAAACCTACATTATTTTTTAGAGACTGTTGGTAAAATTATGGATGCTAAAGCTTCTTTTAATGAAGGCTTAGATGGAAATTATGTATGTGTTTTTGGAAACTGGAGGAAAGGTAATCATTTTAATTGGCAAAAAATTGGCAACATAAGTTCTTATGTCAGATAAAAGGCAGAACTTGAAAGCAAAGAACTTCCATTTTAACTGAGGAGATTTCCAAAGTAAATATATAATGTTCACCCTTGTTTCTTCTTTCAGCTTATAGTGAAAAGAGATTTAAAAGAATAAGCTGAGGACTGAACTCCTGGGCACAAAGAAAACATAAATTCATGGTTTGGAGAATTCTCAGCCTATCTAGAAATGGTCTCAACATGAGGATTTAAGTGAACATGAAACCAGTCAACAATTTCTGTGGAAGCCAGGATTTGGAATATAATTATCCAAGAAAGAGCTATAGAAATTCCTTCTGTCTGATGGATTGATCTCTCATGAACTACATGCAAAGCCAACAAATATTTTATGTAATTTGTATAAACAAAACCACTACTAGCCTGGATTAAAATGGATAGAAAACTAACAATTTGAAGGAAGAATGACTTCTAGGACAGAACAATGGAAGGTGAGATCTAGACTGAAGATATCTCTTTGGGCAAAAATAACAAGCCCACCCATGTGTGTAGAAAGGTCAGGTCTGCTCCTGCCCTTGGAAGGGGTCATATCTTCCACCCCCTTGTGCAAGAACAGTGTTGCAGCCCATGTGGTCAATGATAATTGGGCCTGTTCCATGGGGCTATGTAGAGAGTCTGGCTTCCCAGTGCTGTGAGAGAACAGATCCTTCACCCCAATATTTGAAGAGTATGACTGCTGCACAAGCACTTGGAAAGCATGGGGCTGCTGCTTCATTGGGCCCAGAAAACAAAACATTGTTCCATAAATGACTCTCAGATCTTGAAATCTAGTGGAGTATGTCCTGCTGGGTTTTGAAATTGTTTGGAACCCAAGAACCCTGATTTTCTACCAATTCCTCACTATTGGAATGGAAATGCTTATCCTATGCCTGTCTCTCCATTTTTATATTGGAATCAGATAACTTTTTCTCTAAGTTTCACTGGTCCACAGTCAGAGGGGAATTGTGTTCCAGGAAAGAAAATATACATAACATATTGTAATGAGACTTTATACTTAGCAATGTTATAGAAATGGAAAAAGGCTTTTGGGATGTTATTATGTAATGAATGTATTTTTGTATCTAGAAAGAACATGTCTTTTCAGGGAACAGAGGGTGGAGTTTGATGATTTGAAGCTAAACATACATTAGAAAAAAATGTTCTTAAAGTTAGTCCATTCATATGGATGTGAACCCATTGTCAGTAGGACTTATTGATGAGTTTACTTCAGTTAAGGTGTTGCCCAGTCCAATCAGTAGTTGTCTTAATCCTATTGCTGGAATCTTTTACAAGCAGAGTGAAATTGAGAAACAGAAAGAGAAAGCAACAGGAAGTAAAAGCTGAACATCAATGGAACCCAAAAAAGAAGTGAGATACAAGGAAACACCACCATATGCCCTTCCACATGACAAGCTAAGAAGCAAGGATGACCACCTGCTAGCCCCAGAATGCTACAGGCTTCAGGAAAAATGTATTGCTTTGATGATGTCATGATTTTGACTTTTCCCAGTCTCAAACTTTGAGTGTATAAATTTCTGTTGTTTAGCCTGAACTATTTTTTTTTTTAACAATTTATTGAAGTATATCATTCATACATGAACATGCATACACTATAAATGTTCAGTAAACATTGTGAACTTACAAAACAAACATGCATAACATCATACAGGGCTCTCACACATCAGCCTTTCCCCAAAACACATGCATTTTTGTGAAACATTTGTTAACAAATCATGAAGGAGCATTGTTAAAGTATTACTACTAACTGTTGTCCGTATCATCCTCCCATATACATTTTTTTAAAGTATTTATTTATTTATTTGTTTCTATCCATTTTTACACACACACACACCCATTTTTGCTGTTTCTGTGTCCATTCACTGGGAAACTCTCTGTGTCCATTTCCTGCTCTCTTTTCTCTTCCTTCTCCTGTCTTCACTGGGATTCGATCCTCGGTATATCCAATGTGGGAGACAGGTGTCTACCACCAGTGCAACCTTAGTTCCTGGTTTTTTGGTGCATCTTGTCTTGGTTCTCCCTTGTCTCACTCTCCTGGTACATCATCATCTTGCTGCATGGCATGTTGGGCCTGGTGGTGCACAAGTGCATGGGGCCTGGTGGCCCATGCACCTTCTATATTTTTCTTTTTTTTATTATAATTGGGAGCTGTCAGGGATCGAACCCAAGTTCCTCCATATGGGAAATGGACACCCAACCACCTGAGCCATATCTGTCTCCCTGCTAAATCTCTTAAGGTTGGCCAAAGATACCCAAAGTTAGTCTTTTCCCATACAGGATGGTCATATAATAAATCAGGCTTAGTTCATCACCAGAATTCTAAAAGCCAGATCTAGGAAGATAAACTATGTCTGGGGACACATGCATGGTATCTAATATGGCGAATGTTTAGCTTACCCTGATTATCACAAAATCAGGTCGGCAAGACTATTCGCATTGACTTATTTCAATGTATTTGCTTGAGCAACCCAGGAAACTAAAAAGAGTAGCTTGATATAAAAGACAAAATCTTATAAGAAAATATACCTGGCATCTCCATTCAACATTTTTAATCAAGATCCATTGTCCAATGATCTGGAGAGTAGGTGTTGCAACTCCTGGGGAAATAACTTGATTTATCTTTCTTTGTTTAAAATATGAAAAATACTGTAACCTGCTACTTAAAACCTACTGTTCTTATCAGAGCAGAGTCCTAAACTGTGCTGTAAGGCTCTGAGGCTCAATGACCTGGCTATGAACACACAGTCACAAAGAGAAATCTTCTGTAATCTCTTAAGATGCCAAAAATTGCGCTTATTTTTTCCAAAAAAAAATTATCTGGCAAATAGGAAAATATGATATATCCTGTAATGAGAATGAATAAGGATTAAAGTGATGTCCTTGGGTAGCAAAAGTGAAGTGATGTAGCACAACAAAGAAATACTTGATCTGAAAAGGGAGCTGGCAGTACTAAGAAAAGAAGGCAAATTATGGGCACAGACACATATAGGAGATAAGAGGAGTCCTGAGAACATGAGGAACTTATATTTTGGTGGTATTTCCTTGACAAAGAGTGAGCTAGGTACTCATATTAGAGTGAAGATAAGCATGGAAGTGTTTGAAGTTTTAGCAGAGAAGAGAAGATGAACTAGTCATTTAGGAAAGTCACGGGCTTGTGACAGTTTGATATTATTTATGAATTCCAAAAAGGAGATACTGATTATGTTTGTTAACTGGTTTGTTCCTGTGGACATGATATCATATATATATATAAATAATTATATATATATAATTTTTAAAGATACTTAGATTACATAAAATGCTGTATAAAAAACATAAGGGATTCCTATTTGTCCCACTCCCCACACCTCATACTTTTCCCACTTTAACAACTTCTTTCATTAGTGTGGTACATTCATTGCAATTGGTGAATACATTTTGGAGCATTGCCACCAAACATGGATTATAGGTTGCATTGTAGTTTACACTCTCTTCCACACAATTCTGTAGGTTATAACAGGATATATAATTGCCTGTATCTGTCATTGCAATGTCATTCAGGACAATTCCAAGTCCTGAAAATGCCCCCATATTATGCCTCTTTTTTCCTCTCCTTGACTTCAGCACCTCCAGTGGCCACTCTCTTCACATCCCTGATATAATTTATTCCATTGCTAGAATCACAAGTCTATAGTAGAAGATCAGTAAGTCCACTTTAGTCCATATTATATTCCACAATCCTGAGGATTCTGGAATGGTGCTACCCACTCCACCTCTAACTGAGAGGGGGGCTTCAATTCCATATGGCTGATGAATGGGACTCTCTTGCTTGCAGTTTTAAACTCTCTTGGTTCCTTGGTGTGGTGCTTTTCCATCCTTACCTCCTTGTTAGTTGTCCCGGGTGAGTCCAATGAACTGGAGAGTAGGCTTTGCAACTCCACTGAGACTCAGGGCTGGCATTTGGGCAGCCCAGAGATTCAAATCTCTTGGATGTATACCTACCAATTCCAGCACCAACTATAGGTTCAAATAAAAGGGATAGAAGAAGCATGTGCAGAGAAGTCACATCTGAGTCCAAGTCTGTCACACTTGGGAGCACAAATTCCAAAGTAAGGCCTACTGGCCAGGCACCAATCTCCAGAGCTATCTGCCATGACCTAGTGTCTCTAGAGCCCTTAGGAACCCTTTTATTTTGGGTAGTATCTACTTTCACAATCTATGATATCAGTCTGAGACATGCATACACGTTACCTGCCTGATGACCTCCTGACTCACTTTGAAGTCTCTTAGCCATATAAACTCATTTGTCTTTACCTTTCCCCCCATTTATTCAAGGTATTTTTCAGTTGCATCACCAGCTGTTGCTTCCTAGTAATCCCTTGGTGCCAGGAAGGCTCATTCCCAGGTCATGTCCCATGCTGTAGGGTAGGTAATGCATTTATATGCTGAGATTGGCTTAGAGAGAGGCCACATTTGAGCAACAAGGAGGATCCCAGTAGGTAAGTCTTAAGCACCCTACAACACTAGGGTAAGTTGTAATTTCAAGAGCAACAGCTCATAAGGATAGTCATCAAAATCAAGGGCCAATCAATGGGCCATCCTTCTTCACTAGTCATTTCACCTGTACTTTTTGGATTGTTGCTGTTCCATTGGAGAATGTGGCAGAGCTCCTCAGGATGGAAATTCAATATTCTTTTGGTTGTTGTGGGAAACTCTTTCCACTGTGTCAATGCTCCATGAACATTTCAACATATTTATATTCCTTAGCTGTATGCCAAGGTGAACCACCTCCCATGTATCCTCCATCACTGACACCCAATACCAATGATCCACCCCTGCCAAAGTTGTAATCCTTCTGTGACCCAAAATGTCTTCAAAAATGAAGCCAAGAATATTGCTAAATACAATTAATAGGAAAATGAAATAATAATGGTAGGTTTAAATATAAGAAAAAAAATACATAATAATTTAGAGAAACTAAATATAAAATAAAGTAAAAAAAGAAATTGGGATATTAAAAATAATGAAAAATATTTTAAAAAGTAAAAAAAAAATTTTAAAATGACATTTTGCCTTTCCTCAATGTAATATCTGTTGTCCTTTATGTACAGCGGCATGTTCTTCTAATTCTTCCCCAGTGTCTTACTTTTTTTCATTTTGTCTTCAAATAAGTTTTAGGTCACAGTAAAGTCACAGTATATAGGGGACTCACATTACCCAACATCCTCCCCCATTTCCCCTTCCCATATTAATAACATTTTTATATGTCGAAGGAACATTTGTTACAACTGTTATACAAATATTGAAACATAGCTATCAACCATGTTAAATGGTTTACATTATGGTTTACATTTTTTACCTTACACATTTAAAATTTATGATAAAATTTAACATGGCCTGTATCCATCATTGCAAGATCATGCAGAGCACTTCCATTGCCCCCTAAATACCTCTTCTGCAGCTTTCATATCACTCCCTCCCCCACCCCTCAGGGCCCACAGCGACCGCCATGCTTCACTCCTTGAAGGACAAGATTCATAGATTCTTGCAACAATGCTGAGGGCTTGGCACATTTGTCTGTCCTCCCCTATTAGGAGTTGCCCATGTTCTCAAGAGACACCCTTCCCTCTGTTTGAGAGCATATCGGTCCTCCACAGGATGGGAGTCCAAATCCTTCCCACTCATTATGTGAGTCTTCACCCATTGCTAGAACATACTATGACAAAATGATCACTCACACATTCTCTAGAAGTCTTCCCCAGATTTGCCCTCTACGAAATGCCTCCCCATTAAACACCATAAACCAGTAACCCTTCCTTGTCATATTGTCAAAAGAGCTATGTCACATTTATAGTTTCACTCACATACCTGCCAATCACCAGCGTTCACCTGTTCCGTACCCCAACCCTACCCCAGTTCCATGGAGTGTCCAACACATCCTCCCCACCCTATCCCCCTGTCAAGCTTGTAACACCCGACCCAATAGTATCACTACACCCCTGTCATGACCCTTTCTTGCACAACTACTCACTTCCACCTTCTCATAGATTTTGCCCATATGGGCATTGGCTCTCAACCTTCTTTTCCCTTTCTATTTCCTGTAAACCTATCTTCTAGACTCTAGCTCTCTAAGTCTGCTCAATTTCCTTAATTCATATCAAAGAGGTCTTGTAATGGCCCTAAGGCCCTCAAGATCCATCCATGTAATACCATGTGTTAGTAATGTATGCCTTCTTACAGCCAAGTAATAACCGTTGTATTTATATACCACATTTTTTTATCCATTCATCTGTTGATAGGCATTTGGGTTGATTCCAGTTTGGGATATAGTGAATAATACTGCTATAAACATTGGCGTGCATATATCTGTTCATGTCCTTGCTTTCAGTTCTTCTGTGTATATACCCAGGAGTGGAATTGCTGGATCATATGGCAGTTCTACAGTTAGTTTATTGAGGAACTGCCAAATTTTCCTCCACAATGGCTGGATCATTTTACATTCCCATTCCTCTACATCCTCTCCAACACTTGTAGTCCTCTGTTTTTTTTTTTAAAGGCCGCTAGTCTAATGGCTGTAAGATGGTATCTCATTGAAGTTTTGATTTGCATTTCCCTAATAGCTAGTGATTTTGAGCAACTTTTTATGTGTTTTTTAGCCATTTGCATTTCTTCTTTGGAGAAGTGTCTGTTCAAATCACTTGCCCATTTTTTTAAAATGGGTTCTTTTTATTTTTGAGACTCAGAATTTCTTTATATATGTTAGATATTGGGGTCCTACCAAATTTATGGTTACCAAATATTTTATCTCATTGGGTAGACTGCCTTTTCACTTTCTTGACAAACTCCTTTGATTTGCAAAAGGTTTTAATTTTGATGAGGTCCCATTTATCTATTTTTTCTTCTGCTTTGCTTGCTTTGGGTGTGAAGTTCATGAAGCCATTTCCTATTACAAGTTTCTGAAGATGCTTCCCTACATTATCTTCCAAGCTTTTTATGTTCTTGGCTCTTATATTTACACCTTTGATTCATCTTGAGTTGATTTTTGTATAAGATATGAGACGGTGCCCCTCTCTCATTCTTTTGGATGTGGATGTCCAGTTCGCCAAGCATCATTTGTTGAAGAGGCTATTCTCTCACAGTAGAGTGGGCTTGGTGGCCTTGTTGAATATCAGATGAGCGTGTATGTGAGCATCTATATCAGAACACTCAGTTTGGTTCCATTTGTCAGTAATTCTATCCTTGTGCCAATACCATGCTATTTTGACCACTGTAGCTTTGTAGTATGTTTTAAAGTCATGTGGTGTAATTCCTCTGATTTCATTTTTTCTTTTTTAACATGTCTTTGACTATTTGGGGCCTCTTGCCCTTCCAAATAAATTTCATAGTTAGTTTTTCCAATTCAGTCAAAAATGCTGTGTTGATGTTTATTGGGATTGCATAAAATTTGTAGATTAGTTTGGGTAGGATAGACATCTTAATGATGTTTAGTCTCCCTATCCATGAATAGGGAAAATTCTTCCATTTATTTAAGACTTTTTTTATTTCCTTTAACCTTATTGTTTAGTATTCTATGTACAAGTCAATTACATCTTTAGTTAAATTTATTCCTAGGAATTTGGTTCTTTTAGTTACTAATATAAATGGTATTTTTTCTTGATTTCCTTCTCACTTGCTCATTATGTATATACAAAAATGCTACTGATTTTTGCACATTGATCCTATAACCTGCAAATTTACTGAACTCATTTATAAGTTCTATAAGCTTTGTTGTAGATTTCTCCAGGCTTTCTATGTATAGGATCAAATTGTCCACAAAAAGTGAAAATTTTTCTTCTTCCTTTCCAGCTTAGTTGTATTCATATCTTTTTCTTGCCTCAGTGCTCGATCAAGCACTTCTAACACAATGTTAAATAGGAGAATTGACAGTGGACAACCTTGTCTTTTTCCCTGATCTTAGAGAGAAAAGTTCTAGGATTTCACCATTGTATATTATATTATTCTATTTCCTTGCTGTTGTCTATGTTCCCTAGGAGGAAAAAGATTAGGGCTGGAGAAAGCAAAGGAAGTAAGAAAAGAAAAAGGATAATCGTAATAATAATAGTTAAAGTTAGAAGAAGAACCATATAAGGCCTAGAAAAATAAATATTTATCTCATGTAAGCTGTGTAGAGTAATAGGAATAAAAAGGTGGTATATGAAATGGGAACCTGAATTTTTAAAAAACTGATAAATTAAAAGTCCAGAATGCTGAGGAGAGAGGGAAGGGGAAAAGAAAAGACAAAGAGAAAAAAAAGTTAAAAAAGAAAGAAAACTGAATACATAGGATAGAAATAAAAACCAGAAAAATTGAGGACTAAACCAAGAAACTTGGAATGTAAGAACAACAACAGAAAGCACAAGATTGAAAGATGAAGAAAAGAAAATAGATAGTATTTGTTGACAAATTGGTATAAACAGAAAAGGGGAAATCAAGGAAGAGGAAACACAGCAAACAAGAAACAAGCCAGCAGCACCTAATTTTTAAAATAAAACGGCTTGAGGAAGAAAGAGAAAAGAAAATCAAGGAAACAAATAAGCAAACACACAAGCCAGCAAACAAAAACTAAGGAAAAATTGCTTTCCCTTTTAGGCCCCTGAGGAGCTTCTCAGGTTACCAGTGTTCATTAATCAATTACTGTGCAGCGTGCACTATGCACTTTTTGAAGCGAATTTTAGCAAGTAAACTAAGTTAAATTTTTTAAAAACAGTAACCTTTCTCATGAAGAATAAGAGACCAAACAGAAGCTGATATAAAAATAACGTCTATTTTTTCCCTGTCCTAATGTATCACCTGGATGTTTGATATCCTGGTGGATCACTACTCTAAGAGGAGAAAGAAATCAAACTAGGGACCTCAAATATTCAAGTCCGAAACTCCTCAACTGAGCTAAACTTTCATGTTGGGTAAGTTACCTCTTCAGAAAGTTATCCAGTCACTTTCCTTCAGGCAGGTTTGCCTCTTTGCAGTTGAGTAGATTCCTGATGCTTAGGAGTCTGTCCCTGCCCCCTTTCTATTCTTATTGCTTTCTCTCTCAGGGCAGCAGGAGCAATAGTCTGTATGAGCAGATCTTCCCTCACTTTTCCTGGTCAGGTTGAGTTCCCTATTCTGTTATAGACATAATGTGATTCAAGTAATGGAAGAAATTACAACAGTGAGGTGGAGCCAGTGGCCACTGGACACTTTTGGGGCAGGAAAGGGAAAAGCAGTTGTAATACAGGTGCTTTTTCAGGACTTGGGAAATATCCTGAGTGACATTACGACAGATATAGGCCATTTTACATCAGCATATAACATGCAGAACTGTGTGGGAGAGAGTGTGGTCTACAATGTGAACTATGGTCCATGCTTAATGGCAAAGCCCCAGGATGCGTATATCCATTACAGGTGATGTGCCACACTAATGAAAGATGTTTATGTGGGATGTTATGGGAAGTGTGGGAGGTGGGGAACATGGAAATCCCTGTAATTTTTGTGTAACATTTATGTAATCTAAGCATTTTTAAAATATATATATATATATATATAAAGAAATTCAAATGGAACCTTGGTGAGTGAAGTCACCACAGAGAAGTGATTCTCAATCCTCTTCCAGACCACCCCCTTTTCCCAAGGGACTCTAAATAGGCTATTCATAGCTTATTAAGTGCTTCTTCTACCCTCCTCCCTTAGGGGAGTTGAAATTTTGATAGTTTTCAGCACGGGACTAATCAATTGCCTGACTCTACCCTCTCCTAGGCCAAGTTACTCTCTCCCCGCATCATTAGGTAAATCAGGCTGCCTAAGCAGATTTGCATCTCTCCTCTTCCTGGTGCCATCTTGAGCTGTTTGGTATGCTCTCCAAAGCTCAAAGGGGGTCCAGGCAACCAAACCCACAGAAAGGAAATGGCTCTCCATCCTTCACCAGAACCCTCCCACTCTCAGAGAGCTCTCATTCCCACTGGGTGGCCAGAGTCCGGGCTCACAGTGGCTTTTTGCCTTGAGGGTGGGGCTTAGCTCTCTGCAGTTTTCAGCCACAGGGACCAGAAACTCACAGTTTCATCTTGAGCAATTTATCTCTTCATCCAGCTCCCTCCAGATCAATGCCCCAAAGCACCCCACCCCCCAATGTGGGTTTCCAAAACAGCTGACATGGGCAGAATCTAACCCCAACTCTGCCATTTTTTGTGAGAGAGATGGTGAGTGTCCACTTAAATTGAAGCCATCTTGCTGCTTCTCCCCCATGATATCCTTTTGATTTTATCAAATTCAGAGATTTCATTTTTATTTTATTAAATCCAAATTAGGGCTTTGAATTGACCCTGTCATTAGGGAATGCAGGGTTGAGTCCTTGCCCCTTGGTGGAGATAAAACAGTCTCATACACAGAAGTAGACACACAGAGAAGCAGATATGTGAGGAAAGACAGAAGGCTCCCTTAAACATGATCCTGGGAAGAGAGATGAGCCTGATAGTCTACAACTGACCTTGTGAAAAGAGCAGCTCAGCTTGAAAAGAAATAAGCCCTGGGGAGAAAGATGAGCCTTATGCCAGACTACAGCTGAAATTAGAGGAATCTGGGACCATGGAGCTTTAAGAGGAAGGAGGAAGTCTGAACCCTCACAGACACTGCCTGCTATCTTGCGTCAACGTGCGGAAACAGACTTTGTGACAGAAAGTAACTTTTATGGTACCTTGAGATGGACTCTTTAGGGCCTGATAACTGTAAGGTTTTACCCCAAATAAATACCATTTATTTATAATGGTATTTATAAATACCCTTTATTTATAAACCAACAGATTTCTGGCAATTTGCATCAGCATCACATTGGTCTATTAATACAAGGCTGAATAAACTGGAGACATTAAATAGAATTGCATGGTATTATAAAGAAACAATCATGATTTTAGATGAAGCTGGTCAACTTGGTTATATTATTCCTTCCAAACACATTCAGTTAAGTGGGTAAAAAATTAAAGCAGGCTGGTATTTGGATTTTGCCAGAGTTGGGAGTTGACCAGGAAAATGATAAAGGTAAAATGGAACATGTGAGTGTATGTGTCATGCAAGGGATTGAATATAATGATTGATCAAGGAATCAGAGCTGGATCAGAAGGTGATTGACGACTTGGCAGGGTAGATGAGATTGAACAGAGGGTGTGATTAATGGAGTACAAATCCAACTGAATGGAAGAATCATTGGTAACAGAAGAACTAGACAGAATTAGATGAAATATTAGGGAGTGATGATGAAAACCTACTTGAAATTGAGATCACCAGAAGACATGAATTTTTTAATCATGTTTAGTGGATGATTTAATTTCATCTCCTAAGTGACCTAAGTTATGGAGGAATAAAATAAAATTGCATTCATGGAAGACAATAAACTGAGAAGCCAGGGTCCTGGAGGTATTACAAAGGAGGCAGAAAAATCAATAAAACTCATATAAGCAGCTCTGTTAGAGTGACAGTGAGCAAGGAGTTCAACACTTAAAAGAATGAGAGAGAGTGACCCTGGGTATGTTCAGTAAAGAGAGTTAATGGGTGATTTGAGAGAAGGTGTGGTCTCCAGGTGCAGGACAGCTGACATTTCCTTATATTCCCCTGAACACCTGGTACTTACATTTAGACTGCTTGGTGTCCAAATACAACTCCCCAAAATTTCATCCCATGTCTTCACAAAGAATAGGGAGGGCTAGAAGAAATGCATTATGTATTGAGTGATTTGCTGAGGAAATGTGGATCACAGAATCCTTTTGCCTATTATTTCTAGCTACCTGATGTTATTGATGTCCATTGCACTGAAGCATTCAACCTGGCAAAGTATTAATGGAAATGTGGAAAGTTAAGTGATATTTTAATTACATGAAATGAAAATAGTGGAAGTACTACTAAAATGATACCAAAGTCAAAATCCTAAATATTAGTTGATAATCTTAGGAGCATTTTAATTATTAATAGATGCACACCAAAAAAATTTTAAAAACCACATTCTTTTCTGTTTCTTTTTTTCAATTATTATTTTGAAAGAATTTTTGATTCACAGGAGTTTACAAAGATAGTATACGGTGATGTCCCATATACCCTTTACCCTGTTTCCACTAATAGTAACTTCAGATATGACTATAGTCCAATATCAAAGCAAGGAAATTGAAATTGGAACAAAATGCACACAGTTATTTTTTCTTTTCCATTTTTTCCACAGGTGTCAGTTTGTTTAACCACTACGATATCAAGGTACAGAATTATTCAGTCTTTGCCTCATACCACTTTGCTTAGATCCCCACCCTAATCTTCATCATTCCTAACCCTGAAAAACACTAATTTGGTTTCCATCTCTATAATTTTATCATCTAGAGAATGTTATATAAATGGAATCTTCCAATATGTGACTTTATTTTAATTTTTTTTATTATTTTTTAAAAGATACTTAGACTACATAAATGTTTTACAAAAAATATAGGGATTCCCATATGCCCCACCTCCCACACTTACCACAACTTCCCACATAAACATCCGTCCTTAGTGTGTGGCACATTAATTGGAACTGAAAAACACATCCTGGGGCTTTGCCATTAAGTATGGACCATAGTTCACATTGTAGACCACAATCTCTCCCACACAGTTTTGCATGTTATATGATGATACATAATGTCCTATATCTGTCATTGCAGTGTCACTCAGGACAATTCCCAAGACCCAAAAAAGCCCCTGCATTACAATTGCTTTTCCCTCTCCCTGCCTCCAGAGCCTCCAGTGGCCACTGGCTCCACATCAATGTTGTAATTTCTTCCATTGCTTGGATCACAGTATGTCTATAGTAGAATACCAGTAGGTCCACTCTAGCCCAAATCACTTCCCCCATCCTGAGGACTCTGGGATGGTGATGTGCACCCCACCTCTAATTGAAAGGGGGCTTATATCCCATGGGAAAGATGGATGAGATTATTCTGCCTGCAGCTGCAGACTCTCTCCACTCCCTGGGATGGCCGTTGTCCATCATCACCTCCCTGCCTGTTCTCCTGGGTGAGTCCAATGAGCTTCCCAGCTGGCATATGGACACCCCAAAGACTCAAGATTATGGGCCTACACCTACAAAGTCCAGCACCAAGAATAGGATTGAAGAGAAGAGACAGATGAGCCATGTGCAGCAAAGACATAGTTGAGTCCAGCACTGTCACTCATAAGAGCACAAACTCCAAATTAGGGCCTACTGACAAGGCACCAAACTCTGGAGCTATCTGCCCTGACATAGGACCTAGGTGTCTCCAGAGTCCTCAGAAGCCCCACTATTTGGGGTGAAATCCACTTCAGAATTGTATGAGACCCTACTGAGATGTGCCTAAGCATAATCTCTGAGATGACCTCCAGAATCATTTTGAAGTCTCTAAGTCATATAAACTCATTTGTTTTTACATTTCCACCCTTTTATTCAAGGTCTTTTTCCAGTTGCATTGTCAGTTGGTATTGGGCGCAATCCCTCCATGCTAGGGAGGCTCATCCCCGGGAGTCATATCCCACACTGGGAGGAAGGTAATGCATTCATATACTGAGTTTGGCTTAGAAAGAGGCCACATTTGAGCAAAAAGGAGGCTCTCAGGAGGAAACCCTTAGGCACCCCATAACAATAGGCTAAGTTTCAATTTCAAGAGCAAAGGCTCATGAGGCTAGTCATGAATGTCAAGGGCCCATCTTCCTTCATTAGTCACTGCCCCTGCACTTGGGGGACTGTTGCTACTCCCTTAGAGAATGTGGAATAGCTCTTCAGGATGGGAATTCAGTATTCTCTCATTGATTGAGTGATTCTCCACCCACTGTGTCAATGGCATGTGAACATTTGAACATTTTTATATACCTTATATTTATGCTCAGGTGTACTTCCTCCCAAGCATCCTCCATCCCTGAGCCCCACATCAAAGATCCTTCCCCACCATAGCTGTAACCCTTCTGTGATCCAAATCTTCTTCATAAATGAAGCCATTACAATAGCTGAATACAATTAATGGAAAATGAAATAATAATGATAAGTTTAAATGTCAGAGATAAAATACAGAAAATTTAAAAAAACTAAAATTAAAATAAAATTAAAAGATTGGGATATTTAAAAAAAAAAGAAAAATACAAAAAAAATTTTTTTTTGACCTTTTGCCTTCCATCACCACAATATCTGGTGTCCAGTCTGGACACAGCAAAGTCACACACAGAATATCGGAGACTCTCATATACCAAACCTCTGCCCTCTTTCCTCCCCCCATATTAATACCTTTTTATATGTGGATGGTAGCATTGTTATAACTGATATACAAATAGTGGAACATACCTACTAAACATTGTCAATGATTTACACTATAGTTTACATTTTAGACTGTACACTTTTATAAATTTTGATGATATTACCATGTCCTGTGTCCATCACTGTATGGTAATAAAGAACATTTCCACTGACCACTAAATACCCCATTTGATCTATTCTATTCCTCCCACCCCATTCTCCCCGGACCCCCTTGCTTGACTCGTTGGATGACAAGATTCATAGTTACATACAAGAAGTCTTGACACACTGGTTTGTCCTCCCCTATTAGAAACTGCCATTGCTCTTGAGAGGCTCCCACCTGTTTCTAAATAAATTGGTTCTCCCAAAAATGGGAGACCATCTCTTCCCCGCTCATTATGTTGGTCTCCACCCACTTATACAACAATTTATGACAGAATGAACACTCACACACTCCCTAGAAGTCTGCTCCAGGTGCGCCCTGTCCTGAATGCCCCTCCAACCAACATCCTAAACCAGTGAGTCTTCCTTGTCTTATTGCCATAAGAGCATTCCCATCTCTGTACTTTCAGCCTCATACCCACAAACCCAAGTGTTCACTTGGACCCTCCCCCAACACTCACCCCAGTATCCTGGACCTTCTAACCCACCCTTCCCAATCTGCCCAACTATCAATCCTGCACCGTCCAACCCAATAATATCACTACCTTCCTGTCTGATCCCTTCAATATGCAACTATACTCTAACACTTTACCATAGATTACATCTGTATGGGTGACAGCTCACAAGCTTCTCATCTATTTCTATTCCTTGTAACTCTGTCTTACAGACAGTAACTCTCTGAGACTGCTCAATTTCTTTAGTCCATATCAGTGAGGTCATGTACTGTTCATCATTCAATGCATGGCTTGCTTCACTCAACATAAGATTTTCAAGATTCGTCCATGTTATCCCATGTGTTAGCATTTTACTCCTTCTTACAGCTGAGTAATAGTCCATTGTATGTATGTACCACATTTAGTTTATCCATTCATCTGTTGATGGGCACCTGGGTTGATACCAACTTTTTGCAGAAGTTTTGTATAAGGTGTGAGATGGTGTTCCTCTCTCACTAATTTGGATGTGGATATCCAGTTCTCCAAGCACCATTTGTTGAATAGGCCATTCTCTCCCAACTGAGATGGCTTGGTGGCCTTGTTGAACATCAGATGACTGTATATGTCAGAATCTGTATTGGAAATCTCAATTTGGTTCCATTGGTCAGTATGTCTATCCTTGTGCCAATACCATACATTTTTGACCATTGTAGCTTTGTAGTATGTTTTAACGTCAGGTAGTGTGATATCTCTTACTTCATTTTTCTTTTTCAGTACGTCTTTGGCGATTCGGAGTCTCTTACCCTTCCAAATAAATTTTGTTGTTAGTTTTTCGAATTCATTAAAAAATAGTGTTGATTTTTCTTTGGATTGCATTAAATCTGGAGATTAGTTTGGGTAGGATAGACATCTTGATGATGTTTAGTCTTCCTATCCATGGACAGGGAATATTCTTCCATTTATTAAGGTCTTTTATTTTCCCTTTAACATTGTTCTGTAATTTTCTGTATATAAGTCCTTTACATCTTTAGTTAAATTTATTCCTAAGTATTTGATACTTTAAGTTACTATTTCAAGTGGTATTTTTTCTTGATTTCCTCCTCAGATTGCTTGTTATTGGTTTGCAGAAATGCTAGTGATTTTTGAGCATTGCTCTTTTAGCCTGTGACTTTACTGAACTCCTTCATAAGTTGTAGAAGCTTTGAGGTAGATTTCTCAGAGCTTTCTACATATAGGATCCTGTCATCTGCAAATAGTGAAATTTTTACTTCTTCTTTTCCAATTTGGATGGCTATTATATCTTTTTCTTGCCTCAGTGCTTGAGCAAGTACTTCTGAGACAATGTTAAATAGGAGTGGTGATAGTGGGCATCCTTGCCTTGTTCCTGAACTTAGAGGGAAGGCTTTTAAGATTTCTCCATTGAAGATGATGTTAACTGTGTGTTTTTCATATATACCCTTTATCCTGTTCAGAAAGTTTCCTTCTATTCCTATCTTTTGCAGTGTTTTTATCAGGAAATGGTGCTGTATTTTGTCAAATGTTTCTTCTGCATCTATAGAGATGATCATGTGATTTTTTTTCTTTCAATTTGTTTATGTGGTGTATTATATTGATTGATTTTCTTATGTTGAACCACCCTTGCATACCTGGGATGAAAACCACTTGGTCATGGTGTATAATTCATTTGATATATTGTTCAATGCGATTAGCAAGTATTTTGCTGAGGATATTAGCTTCTAGGTTCTTTAGAGAAATTGGTCTGTAATTTTCCTTTCTTGTGGCATCTTTGTTTGGCTTCTGTATTAGGGTAATGTTGACATGATAGAATGTGTTTGGCCATGTTCCTTATACTTCTATTTTTTGGAAGAGCTTAAGAAGGATTGGTGTTACCTCTTGCCAGAATGTTTGGTAGAATTCACCTGTGAAGTTTTCTAATACTGGGCTCTTCTTCTTTGGGAGGTTTTTGGTGACTGAGTCTATCTCTTTACTTGTAATTGGACTGTTGAGTTCATCAATTTCTTCTTTCATCAATGTAGACTGCTTGTGAGTTTCTAGGAATTTGACCATTTCCTCTAAAGTATCATTCATGTTGGCATATAATTTTTCAAAGTATCCATTTATGATACACTATTTCTGTGGGGTCTGTGCTGATATCCACTTCCTCATTTCTTATTTTTTGTATTTTCATCTGTTCTCTCTTTTTCTTGGTTAATTTGGCTATGGTTTGTCAATTTTATTGATCTTCTAGAAGAAACAGCTTTTGGCTTTGTTTATTTTTTTCTAGTGCTTTCTTATTCTCTATTTCATTTAGTTCTGCTCTAATCTTTGTTATTTCCTTCTTTCTACTTCCTTTGGAGTTAGTTTGTTGTTGATTTTCTAATTCCTTGAGGTGTGTAGCTAGGTCTTCAATTTTAGTTCTTCTTTTTTGATATATGCACTTATGGCTATGTATTTCCCTCTCAGTACAGCTTTGGCTGTATCTCAGAGGTTTTGATATGTTGTGTTTTCATGTCCATTTGTTTCAAGGTAGTTACTGATTTCTTTTGGGATTTCCTCCTTGACCCACCATTTGTCTAAGAGTGTGTTGTGTAACTTCCATATCTTTGTGCCTAATCTGGTTCTCTGGCCCTTAGTGATTTCCAATTTCATTCTATTGTGGTCAGAGAAAGTACTTTGCATAATCTCAGTCTTTATGAATTCATTCAGAGTTGTTCTGTGGCCTAGCATGTTTTCTATATTGGAGTATGAATCATGTGCACTCGAGAAGAATGGATATCCCATTGGATTTGGGTGTAGTGTTCTGTATATATCTATTAGGTCCAGATCCTCTAATATATTGTTCAGAGTCTTTGTTTCTTTATTGATTCTCTGTTGAGATGTTCTGTTTAATGGAGATAATGGTGTATTACATTCCCCCACTATAATTGGAGAGGCATTTATGTCTTCACTTAGTCTTTCCAGTGTTCCCCTCATGTATTTTGAGGTACGCTGATTAGGGGCATAAATGATTATGATTGTTATTTCTTCTTGAAATATTACCCCTTTTACTAATATATAGTGTCCAACTTTGTCTCATAAAATAGTTTTGCATTTAAAGTCTGTTTTTTCTGATATTACTGTATCTACTCCCACCCTTTTTGATTGTTATTTGCTTGTAAAATTGTTTTCCAGCCATTAACTTTCAGCCTCCCTGAATCCCTGAGTCTAAGGTGGGTTTCTCGTAGACAGCATATAGATGGGTCATATTTCCTTAACCATTCTGCCAATCTGTGTCTCTTGACTGGTGAGTTTAATCCATTAACATTCAGTGTTATTACTTTCAAGTAATTTCTTACAGCAGCCATATTTTCTTTGGGTTTCTGTATGTCATATGTTGTTATTTCTCTTTTTGTCTTTTAAGTTGTTCTTACAATCTCCTTCAAATCTCTCTCTCTCCTGTGTTTTCATTTTACCTGTAGAACTTTAGTATTTCTTGAACGGCAGGCTTCTTATTGGCACACTCTAATAATTTCTGTTTATCTCTGAATATTTTGAGCTCTCCATCATTTTTAAATGCCAGCTTTGCTAGATAGAGAATTCATGGCTGGAAGATGTTTTCTTTGAGTACCTTGACTATGTCACACCACTGTCTTCTGGCCTCCATGGTTTCAGATGAGAAATCAGCCCTTAATCTTATTGAGCTTCTCTTTTATGTGATGTTTCTCTTTTCTCCTGCTGCCTTGAATATTTTCTCTTTGTCTTGACCATTGGTCATTTTGACAAGTATATGTCTTGGAGTAAGCCTGTTAGGATTTGTACTGTTTGGGGTGTGATGTGCTTGCTGGATATGTACATTCATCCACCTCAATAGGGTTGGGAAATTTTCAGCCATTATTTCATTCCACACTCCTTCTGTTCCCTTTCCCTTCTCTTCTCCCTCTGGGATGCCTAAAATGAGTATGTTTGTGCTTTTTGTGTTTTTGTTTCTCTCTGCTCTAGAGTTTTGCTTAGCTGTTTGTTTTGTGTGTGTCTTAAGTTTTCTCTTTGACACTTTCTTCTTCTTTTTCAATTTCCTTGCTGTTTTCTAGTTCCCTTGAAGGAAAAAGATTAGGGGCAGAGAAATTGAAAGAGGTAAGAAAAGAAAAAGGATGATAGTATAATAATAAAAGTTAGAAAAGGGGCCATATAAGACTTATTGAAATGAGTATTTAACTCATTTAAGTAGTGTAGAGTAATAGGAATAAAAAAGTGGAGCACCTACAATGAAATGGGAAACCGAATAATGAAAAATATATAGAATGATTTAAAAGGCCTGTACGATGAGGAAAGAAAGAGAAGAGAAAAGACACAAAGAAAAAAGTAAAAAAAAAAAAATAAGAAAATGGGATAGACAAGATAGAAATCAAAACAAGTAAAGTTGAAGACTAATTTAAAAAGGTGGAATGTAAGAACCACAACAGAAAGCAGAAGATAGAACAATGAAAGAACAAAAAGAGATAGCATTGGCAGAAAAAATCAGTATACACAGAAAATGGGAAATCAAGGAATAAGAAGCACAGCAAAGAAGAAACAAGCTTGCAGCACCTAATTAAAAAAAAAAAGGTGGAGTGGAGGAAAGAGAAAGAAAAACAAGAATCA